>PVKA01006864.1:0-81035 GCA_004027165.1 Ctenomys sociabilis | reverse complement strand
TGGCTTGAAGTTGAGACTGTCTGAGAACAGAATTGCTACTCCTGCTTTTTTCTGAGGTGCTGGGGCATGCAGTATTGTTTTCCATCCTTTGACTTTGAGCCTATGAATGTCTTTTTGTATTAAGTGTGTTTCTTGTATACAGCATATTGTTGGATTTTGTTTCCTAATCCACTGTGCCAGTCTATTTCTCTTAATTGGATACTTGAGTCCATGTATATTGATTGTTATAACTGAAATGTGCTGACTTATGTTTGTCATGATATTTACTTGATGTTGTTTACTCCTTTGTATCCTGTGTTTCATTTTCTGTCCTGTTTAGGGGTTCCTTCCATTCTCCTTCTTGGAGTTCTGTTCATTGTGGTCTTTCTCTAGAACATCTTTCAGCAGCCTGTGAAGGGATCGCTTTGTCAACATGAAATTCTTTAGTTGTTCTTTGTCGTGGAAGTATTTCACTTCTCCATCAAAATTGAAAGAGAGTTTTGCAGGGTATAATAGTCTGGGCTGGAATTTGTTTTTGTGTAGGACTTGAAGAACTGTGCTCCATGCTCTCCTTGCCTTCATTGTTTGTGTAGCGAAGTTGGCTGTAATTCTGATGGGTTTTCCTTTGAATGTGACCTCCTTCTTCTCTCTAGCAGCTTTCAGTATATTATTTTTGTGTTGGATTTCTGCGATCTTAACTATTATATGTCTCGGTGTGTTTCTACTTGGGTTGAGGTTATTTGGTGTTCTGTATGCTTCAGTGACCTGAATGTTGGATTGTTTCCTCATATTTGGGAATTTTTCTGCGATTATTTCTCCCCAAATTCTTTTTATGTCTATTGTATTGACTCCTTCATTCTCATTGATACCAATTATTTTCACATTGCTCATCCTGGAGTCATCTTGCAGGTGATGGAAAAATTTTTCCTACATTCTCCTTGTTTTTAAGAGATCATTTCTCACCTTTTCACTAGCTGCTCCGGCATGTTCAAGATCTGAAACTCTGTCTTCGCTTTCACTCAGATAGTTTTGTAGACTCGTGATTGATATTTTTAGTTCTTCTATATCTCTTTGACTGTGTTTCATGTGTTCTATTTCTTTTCTGTATTGCTCATTCAAGGAATCCATCATGTTTCTGATCTCAGTTTTTTTTAATCCATGTCTTCTTTAGAGGTAGTTATTAATTCTTTTTCTGCTGTGTTTCTTCCAAGTTGGATTTCCTCTGTATATTTCTGGGCTTGTTTCTGTGTTTCACATGCTATGCCTTCAAAAAGTTCTTTTTTGATTTCAGAACGTATTTCTGCTTTGAGTTCCTCATGATCTTTCTGCTGTTGTTTCTTTGCTTCAGATGCTGTTAATTCATATATATCAGCTGGAATAGTGCTTTCTGCACTTGTTCTGGGTGAGCGTAGTTTTTCCACCCAATGTTTCTGGAATTCATTCTTTATTTCACATACTATGTATTCAGATATTTCTTTTTTAATTTTTGGAATTACTTCTCGTTTTATTTCCTCTATAGCTTTCTGCTGTTGTTCCTTTGGCGCTGTATCTGTTAATTCATTCATTGCAGCTGAACTAGTGTCCTCTGCCCTTCCTGATGAGCTCGAGGTCTGGGATTGCATTTTTCCCCTTCTCTTTGTCATTTTGTATAGCACTGACCTTTGACCTTTGGTATAGAGCTTTGGTGCAGCTATTACCTTAGCTTGTTATGAGATTCGTGTGCCAGTCTATTAAGTTTGAGATTTTCCAGGTATACCTATCCTGGATCTAGCTATTGTGTTCAGTTCCTTTTTTGCTGTAGCTTTGGTTCCCCTTCATTGGTTCCCTGTTCAGGAGAGCACAAACTGAACTGGGATGTAGAGTGAGTAATGAAACTTCCCTGTCTTAGCTGACTTTGGGGCAAGGATTAGGAAACTTACCGGTGTCAGCCCTCCTGTGTCAGGCAGGTCGTTCCCCAGGTGGGCAGGCCTGGGCTTTGGTGGGTCTTCTGGGCTCACAAAAGGATAGTGGATAATCTTATTCACTGAGTAAGCTGTACTGGGTCGGCCAGCCTGTGCTGAGTCCGGTCTATAGGCCGTAACCCGAAAAGGCTGGGAAAGGTCCCTCTGGTGCAGTGGGCCTGGAGCCCTCACTCACAAGCCAGGCTGTGCTGGGTTTCGGGCCGTGGCGTGGGACCAAGGATTGCTGACAAATGTCCCTCTGAAGTGGCAGGCTTGGAGTTCTCACTCAGGCCGACCTGCACTGGGTCTGGCTGTGAGGTGGGACTGGTAATCACCTGGAAATGTTTCTCTGGCACGGTGGGCCTGGAGCTCTCACCGGCCACGTGGGGTGGGGGGCAGGGACTCCCTGGGAAATGTCTCTCAGCCCGGCGGGCCTGGAGTTCTACACTCACTGATCTTTGATGCCCAGAGAATCAGGGAAATTCCCACTCGTTCAGCGGGCTTTACGGCAGGGGATCTGGGGAGGTGCTGATGAGTGGGTCCTGAGGTTTCAGGCCAGTCACTGGCTTAGAGGGCTCGGGGGCAGGGATCCAGGTAGCTCACATGGGAAGAAGCCAATGGCTCTCCCTGCACTCTCACTGATCTGGGAAGCCTGGTGAGTTGTGCAAATTCCCACTCACAGGGAGCGCTTGGAGTGGGATCCAGGAGTCCGCTGGAGTCAGCCACTGTCTCAGGCCGGTCTCTATCTGGGCGGCGTGGGCAGGATCGTGGAGGATGGCGGAGTTGCTGCGCTGTCTCGGGCCTGTCTCGGGCTGGGCGGGCGTGGGCGGGATGGAGGAGCAAAACTTGAAGAATTTAGAGTAAAATAATTCAATGAAGATTGTAATTACTGTGATATCTCCATCCTTTAGAGCGATTAAATCTAATGGATTTTAAACAACCAGAGTAGAGATTATGACTGAATAATACCTGTCAGAAAAACTGTCTATGACAGCTAAAACATCTTCTAAGCCCTGGGTCAGGGCTTAGATGAGTGAGAAAGGCAGAGTATGCAATTTGAATTATTGTATCTAGGATATTAGAGAGATAGGAACACTCTAGAACAGGTGTTCAACCATTGCAGTTGAACTAATTACAAGGTAATTTGAATGATCTAAGCAGGTTTCATGAAATAATGTAAATTATTGAAAGGACTGAATAGCATAACGGTGTTGCTAGGGAAATAGAGATGTTTCAAGGATAGATATTTAAGGTGCAGCAGTCTGTACAAATTTTAGAGTCTGGTGTGCTTTCAAACAATTGTAAATGCAAAATTGGAATTTAGAGTGTAAAGTCCATTTTGTACATAGCACTTGGTGATGAAAGCATGGAGGCAGGATGGCACAGGACAGGCATCTTTTCAGCCTTGGCCTCCTTCACTTCAACTCTGGTTGTCAGAAGCACACAGTATTATCCAGCAAAATGTGGAAGGCTTGTAGGCTTTGGGGATAAAAGGAAAGGTAAGTACACTCATGTCACATCTGTCAGAAAGGTGTACAAAACATTGTTTTTTTGCCTAAGGTCTTTCTTTGAAATGCTGAGGAGATTACTGGGAAGAATATATATATATATATATATATATATATATATATATATATATATATATATATCACTACAACTTCAGAAAAAATATCTTCTAATTTTTAGTTACTTTTATTTCACCTCTATACAACTGAATGGACCTGATTTCTAATACTGTGCTCTGTACAAATATACCATAATATCTTTATTTGCAATGAATTTTTCAATTTATTTGTTCATAGTCTATTTTCTGGTTTTTGTTTCATTATATTATATATTCCTTAATAAACTCTATGTTCTGTTACTGTGAAGTCCTGAGATACTACAGTTTTCAGTTTATCAAAAGCTAATTACCCTGCTTTGATGTTTACACTGTGTGTAACCAGACCAAGTTATCCTATGGTATTTAAACCTTCTGTTTCCTGACTCCACCACAGGCCATGGTCTCCTTAGGTGCCAGTTATATCCCACGCTTTGTGTCCACGTCACATGTTCCTACATGTCAACACCTGAATTCCTTCCACCTTTTGCTTGATAATACCGTGTGCTTCTGCCAAGACTGTCTTCTGCTAAGACACTCAGTGGATTAATGTAGCTATCACACTTGTAATCCACATTCAGTTGCCCTAACTCCAGCCACTTCTGAGAAACTGTATCTATGAGCAGATGGGGCTTTGAGAAGACATGTAGATACAAGCTATAACACATTCATTGTTTATTTATATATGGTCTATATGGTATATTTAGTATGTACCTAGCTCAGTTGATATTGCATATATACATTTTGGTAAAATTTGATTACAAATATAGCTATAAGAAATAGATTTATTTTAAAGTCTACAAGATCAAACCCTCACTGGCATCTATACAATAACAAAAATATAAGGAGTAGGGATATAGCTCAGCAGAACAAGCACCTGCCTGGGAAGCCGAAGGTCCTGAGTTCAATTCCTAGTATCCTCACCTCCAGAAGGAAGCACAAAAATATAAATGTTGGTGAATGTAAGTGTGTTATCTTTATATGAGCAAAGTATTCACTCTGTTATAAATTATTGAGTAACACCTACAGATATCATAGGGTAGCACATCAATTAACATGATTCATTTAGTAGAATTTATAACCTTAGGCTAAAGTAAGCATGCTAAAATTTCACAAAGTCAGCAATTTGCTCATATATAACAAGCAGTGTATTTTAGCATACCTACATTAACCAAGAGTACATTACCACTTTGCTCACAGGAATTCAGACTACTCTTGTTATTATGGACACTTTTGGTAGATTTTGGTAAATTTTCCTTATTGGGTCATTCTTTCTAACATGACTGAGTGATTTTGCATCTGATCAGCAAGACTTGCTCAAATATATTTGTTCTTATTTGGGGCAGTGATTTCTTTGTACTGGTCACTGTGACATTCTGACATTTTTGTGGAAAAAAAACTATGATTCAGACATGATATCTTTGAAATACAAGATACTTTTTCTATGTTGGTTTCCAATCATAATATAATGAAATGTCTTGGAAATCATGAAACAACTCCACCAATAAAAACAACACAGTGTTTTCTGCAATTATATTAGAATATAGTAATCAAAAGTACCGATTATAGCAAATCTCATTTTTCAGGGCCATTTGCAAAAGAAATAGTGATTGGTTCCTTAGTCATCCAGTGAACATTGACATAATTAATTCAGAAGAAATTACTATGCTAGTGTTTATTTTAATAAGATATATATTCCATATTTCTGTTTGAATTTTTTTAACTTATTTATTGATTTAGTACAGAATCTCATTACACAGTGTAGACTTGTGATATTCCTGTCTCAGCCTCCCCAGCACTAGAATTACAGACATGCACAGCCATGCCTGGTTTTGGTGGCTGGCACAGTGCTCCTGGTCTTCCAGGGCTGGCACAGCCTCCAGGACAGGTCAGTCCTTGAGCTTTCCAGGCAGGTGCTTAGACTACCAAGCTATCTCCCTAGCCAATATACTGTATATTTCATATAAAGTTCATTTATATATTTACAATATAATATATCCATCTTGGGAAATTGGTATGCACATCCATTGAGTCTTACTTTTTAGCTCCTCTTCTCCTTCTGTACCTTCTCTTCTCTCCATTATTCAAATTCCTTCCTCCTTCTATAAAGTCTAACTTGCTGTTTCCAGGCATCTCTTAATTTGCTCTTTTTTTTCTGTATTTTTAGGGAAGGGTCTACAGGGTGTTCAGGGTATCACTACTAGATTGGACTAGTAGTGATCCAT
Organism: Ctenomys sociabilis; assembly: GCA_004027165.1. Lineage (NCBI taxonomy): Eukaryota > Metazoa > Chordata > Mammalia > Rodentia > Ctenomyidae > Ctenomys > Ctenomys sociabilis. The sequence continues at coordinate 75,291 of PVKA01006864.1, read as the reverse complement.
CTGTTTACAGCCTCCCCAGAGCTGGGATTACAGGCATGCATCACCATAGCCTGTCTCCATTGCTCGCCCAGTGCATCCCAGGGGCAGGGCCTGCACAGCAGACTCAGAGATTGAATTCCTGGATCCTGTGCTTGCTTTCAGGCACTTTAATCTTCTGAGGTTTTGTCTGGCCCTCTTGATTTTCTCTTTATCTATATTTGGTTTTCACCTTGTTATGGTTTGTTTCTAGTTGTCCCCCCTCAAAGCCTTATAAAATAATTAGGACCAGCTTCTAGAGTTTGTGATTAATTCATGATCCAATGCTATGATTATAGGTGTGAGTGTAGCCCGAGGACACTTTCAAAGTTGCTGCAGCCTCTGATCCTTCCTTTTCTCTCTGCTGTTTTTCTGTTGCTGTGAACTGCTGCCGTCTGCCATGTGCCACTCTGCCTTGGAGCCAGCCAAGTATGGACTGAAACCTCCACTAACTATGAGCTAAATAAACCCTTCCTTCCTTAATTTTGAGTGTTGAGCATTTTGTCCCAGCAATAGGAGTAAAGTTACCTAGACATTCCTAAAGGAAACCCCATAACATTTAACTTTCTATGGCTAATTTATTTCACTTTGCATCATGGTCTCAAGATGAAACACATTTTTCCAGGTTGATGTATTATCTTTTACACGTTAAATTTTATAAAGAATTTTAAGTTAATGGCAATAATTTTTGCTGCATTAGCTAGTTGTGTATTGCATGTGGTTAGTGAGCCTGGAAAAGATGGTAACATTTACAATGCAATTTGAGTGCATGTTAAAATATATTAAAATAAGAGCCCACAAATGGGACATTGAGTTCTAGCTTTTCAAGATATAATTAATAAAATTAAATTTCGTAGTGTACACATAATTTAGTTTTGAGTCATTTTCTGGCCATTATGTCTATTATTGCAGAAAAAAAAAGTTATTATATGAGAAATGACAAATGTCTGCTGAGTACCTGAGCACACATGACTTACCTGGAGCACAGAATTTAAGAAAATGGTTTTGGGCCTAATTTTCTAGTGATCTATGCCACCTGTCAAATTCTTCTGTATTTTAACAGCAGCTTTTAAAAACAGCTATTGTGACCATTCATCATTATGATCCAACATTGAGTGTGTCCACACACAATTCCAGCTACCTTGTCGTATTCTATATTCAGGAGGTGGCTAAAAAGGAGCATTTGAAACAGTAAAAGTTCTACAGCTGCTCTACCTCCTGAAAACATGAGACCATTTGTTAGAAGGTTAACCACCACACCCGATGTAGTGAGTATGTTCATTTAGCTTAAGACATAGCATTTTCCAGAATTCTAATTAACTTTATTAATAGTAATAATGTCATTACTAAAATAATTAAGATATAAACTGTTGAGTATTTTTGTTGGCAATGTACAGTAAAAAGGGTGTGTTTCAATTACAAATTTTTAGTGTAAATAGACTCACTACAATTTAAGACACAATGCATAATATTTATATTTCTCCTTTACATGCAATTACTAAGAATGTCTATAACCAATATGTAGCACCTATTTACCAAAACAACTAAGTTTTTCTATTATTTTACCAGTCACATGCCTAGTTCTTTATTTAGCCAATCAATAGCTCATGTAGGTGCCTAGGCATAAGAAATAACAACTGTAGGGCTGGGGAGATAGCTCAGTAGAATAAGTGCTTGTCTGGCAAGTGCAAGGTTTGAATTCAATGCCTGATACTGCAAAAAAAAAAAAAAAACAAACTGTATGAGACATTTTTGTTGTATAATATAACATTACTACCCTTTTGAAAAGCACATTCATGTTTAAATTATTCACTATCCCAACAATATAATATATTACAAAGTTTTGAATTATTTCCTACATAAGGTAATGAAAAGTAATTTCATCCATTGTAACTAATTGTGACTTGAAATTTGATGAGTTCTTTAAATTGAATACATTTTTAGCTTTGACAATGGAAATGTAGCCATGATCCTATGTTTATTTTCCAAGTATATTCTTTCATTAGTAAGCCTTTCACTCATCTGATTCATTACATTTCATAAAATTCTACTTAGGAAGTTGTTAGCATAAATAATGAATACATTATACTGGGGATTTTATAAACTTATTTTTCTTATCTACAGGTACTAAAATGAAAGAAAATGAAAATGTAAATGCTATGACAGTGACATAAGTTCAGGCACTGTCATGGCAAAAGCCAAAAGAGTCCAAAACTCCTATCAAATCTTGATTTTTTTTTCCATGATATTTGCAAGTGATCAAGAGCCTTGGGAAGCAAGTTACCTAAAATATCAAGTATTTCTTATTGACTACTTTCAATATAATAAAAGACTACATACCATAACTTTGAAAATATAAAGTGTAATTGATTTAAAGAAAAACAATTAAAAGTTTTAAAGGTGTTCTTCTTTAGTCAAGAACACTAGAAATTACTGTACTCATTAAATTTTTAAAATTCCACTAAATTCATAGTATAATACAAATGATAGAAAATCATATCAGAATGACAAAAATATTCTCATTTAAATCTGATTTTATTTTCATAAACTATAAAAATTATCCAAACTGTATGCAGCTATCCAAATCAACACAAGTCATATAATTGCAATAGAATGAAAGATCCAAGTGTCAAATGAAATTTTTTCAGGTCCAGCTAGATCAGTGACGTTCTGTTTGACTCATAGTAACTGCTCAGTTACTGAGCTGAGAACTCTTAGCTGCACAGGAAGTGTGTTTGCTCATTGATTTCTTCCAGCTCTACTGGGAGAAAGAAATACGGCCAGAAATCCCCAGATATTTGCCACGGACTGCATCTTACTTGTCATTCATATTATTCCAGTATGGAGATGTTGGTGTGGTCAAATCTGTAGCAGAAATACTTTTCGCTTAGGAATCTGCATCACATCACAAATAAGAACCTGTCGCATAATCTCAATGGTACAGCTCAGCTCTTGTTCTATTGCTGAGCAAGCAGGGACTCAAATCAGTACAGTGGATGTGATTATTTTGTTTTTTACCTGGCATATGATTCTTTTACTGAAGGAAATAATTCCCTCTTGCTGGTCTAGTTATTTTTCACATTTATAATATGTAAGTGTAGGTTCATCTGCTAGATCTTTATTAAGTAGTCCATAGAAAATAACTTGTAAAATGATTTTTATATTAGTTTTACATTTTCCTTTTGCAGATAAAATGCATTTATATATTCTGCCAAAGTTACCGCATTTTTGTGTGCATGTAAAATTGCAAGGATTCAGACTATGGTTTCTCCTTTGTTGGGTGGTTTAAAAGATAATTCACTTGTAGCTGTAAGGGGGCATGCACTAAGGGAATGCCACATACTTGTACTAAGGGAATGCCACATGCACAGCACATAGCTTCCCAGGCTGCATGAGTTGACACTAGAACACCTTCACCCTGTCCACATGTCTTGTCTGCCACACTGCAAGCTGCAATCTCTACTTGCATTTGATTTTTTTTCTACTTGCATTTGGATTGTGACCATGCTAGGAACTTCTGCAGCTGGCAACTTTCATAGTGACTTTATGAATGTCCCTATCTTTCCAAATTATACTCTTAATGTTGTTATTTTCCAATCAAAAAATCACATAAAGCCAAATGGGTGGAGTTTTTCTTCACTGTGCTCCATCACCTGTACTCAATTTCTCTTCTGTTTTCAGGAGTATTAACTTTCAACAATTTTCAGATGTATTCTTTCAAATGGAAAATATTTTGCCAGGCACAGTGGTACATACCTACAATCCCAGAATTTGAGAGGCTTCATGCAGGAGAACTGCTGCAAACTCAAGGCCAGCCTAAGCTACAGTGAGTTCAAAGCCAGCCTAAACTATACAGTGAGTGCCCTAAATACTAAGGCAGAGTCTACAGAGTCCCTCACTACATAGATTAGACTCATAGTGATCCTCCTGTTTACAGACTTCCAAAAGCTGGGATTACAGATGCGAACCACATGCCTAGTCTCAGTCACCCTCTCAGCATGCCCTGGGGTTGGGGCTGGCACAGCCCACCCAGAGGATTGAACTCCATCCCTGCATCTGCCTAAGCAGGCACTTTAATCTGCTGAGCTATCTGGCTGGCTTACTTTTCATTTAATATGTATATTTTAAAATATTTTCAACTTGATCTATCAAGATCTAATTCATTCTTTTTGATAACTGTATACTATTATTTTATATATAGATAGATCATTAAATGATATAAGATGTGTGTTACATATAATCTATATAAAATATGTAGAGTACGTATGCTATTCTTATAGTAAAGGTATTTCTATTTCCATTTAATAGTCATTAAAGAGCTGCAATGGTCATCTTTTTAGACATTTAATTTATTTACTTTTCAATTGACTGGCAAAATTATGTATTTGTGGCAAGATGTGACATTTTTATACTTATTATGTATCAAAGATGGTGAAATCAGTTTCTTGAAAAAATATTTTATATACTGATTTTATTGTAACAAAGTCACTTATAATCATATAGTAATCTACGAGTGTACCATGTGTTCTTATTAATTGTAATTAGCGTGAATGTTCCTTGACCTGAATCATTCAACCTAGAGGCAGATTTTTTTGCCCTGCAATCAAACATCTCCCCAGTCTCCCGAAGCCAGGCTCTTCGACAGCTTCTGTGGCTTCAAATCTTTCACATTCCACACACAATGAGGCCCTTTGATGTCTTCATTCTGGGCCTCAACTGCTTCAACTCGCACAGTATCACCTAGGCCTGTTCATGATGCTGAAATGACAGAATTTCTTCTCTCATGCTAGCTGAGTAATTTCCACGTGGGTATATGTATTTTCTTCACCCATACATCTTATATTTTAAAATTTATATTTAACTAATACAAAGTTTATCTTTAATCCATTTTGAACTTATTTTTTCCATTTTTACTAGGTACAAAGACCTCTACCTATGCTACCATCACTTATTAAATACAATATGCTTTTTTTCACTGCTTTCTAATGCTATTTTTGGCATTTGCGGACTTCCATGTAAATGTTTCTAGATTCATTATATGCTTTGGTACATTTCTTTACTACTTTTTTAAACATTCATTTAAAAACATACATGTCTTTAACATCTTTTTAAACATTTTTGTGTGCTCACAAGGAGATTTCATGTCTGGTAAGAAAATATTCCTTGCATTATGTTTTACAAATAATTTTTAAGAAATTTGTCACATTGTTCTGCTTTGAACTTAAAATTAACATTCCAAATGCCATACAAAAATGTAGTAGTATCTCCATAGGATTGTTTTAAATTTATGTCTTTGTTTCCGGCTAACATTTTTGTTATGCTTGACTCATCTTAGAAAATATCATCTCTCTTTTTTTAATTTCAGGTATTTTTATGTTCTTTGGGTTATGTAATTGTCCTCTATATTAAAACTTTGAAATTATTCTCTTGAATAAATAAATAGATTTTGAACATTATTTTTAAATTGCTTCACAAGTGTTTTAGTTTTAAAGCTATTTTGAAGTACACTGTTTTAAATATTTGAAGGGTTAGAAGAGGTGTTCACTTGCCCTGATCCTTTTTTTTTTTTTTTTTTTTTGATGGAACCAGGGATTGAACTCAGGCCCTTGCACTTGCCAGGGAAGTGCTTATTCCATTGACCTATCTCCCTGGCTCCCCTTTCTTATAATTAATATTTTGTCTTAACTGAATATAAAATCTTTGAAAAAAATTAATTTGATATAAATGTATATAATTTCTTTACAAAATTGTAAAATATAGTTGTTCCTTTTCTTCCATGTCAAAAACAAATGGAGAAAGTGATTAAGTACATTTAGGTTTTTTGTTGTTGGTGTCTTTTTGAGATAGGCTTTCAGTACATAGTTCAGTTTGCCCTTAATCTTACTTTTTATGACCTAGTCTGGCTCCGAATTCACAGTGATCCTCCTGCCTCAGCCTCCTGAGTCCTGGACTATAAGTATACGCTACCATGACTAGCTAAGTACATTTAGTTTTTCACTTTGGATTCAGTTTGTATGTAATAGGAAATACGAAACTATATGTTAGTACTTGAATTAAAAGAATTCCATTTTATTTTAATGGTAAGCCCCTAAATTTCTGTAGTCAAGTATGGAAATATTAATCTGTGCAGCAAATTTAGGCAACTTTTAAAATTTTGTTAGGCTCTAAATTTTTCCTGACAGTTTATTCATTTCAGGTTTAGAAAGTTGTAATGAAGAATTGAGGCAAATTTTTTTTAGTCATAAACACTAACCATATTTTTGATGAATAGTTCTTTTCATTCCAATTTATAAGTTTTGGACATTATTTTACATGGTCTACCATGCTGGATTGTAGACAATCTACTTAGATCTTTATTTCAGTTTTAGTATATGTTGGTAGTACTTACTGCCACTTTGCTCGTTTTGCTTGTTTTTCCATTCTGCTCCTGAAGAGTGAATTAAAAAAAGAAAGAAACAAACAAAATAAGACCAACAATATTGCCCTGGAAAACCACCCTGACTTTCAGGAGACATTGTGATTTCCATCCAGTGTCTCACTCAAAGAAGCTGTAGGCATTGAAAGAATCATCCATGAATAAGCCATTGTTACCCATTTCCTGAAAATGGGTAACAATCAAATTTCCCATGTAATTTGGTACTTAGTAACGTAACATTTCTCATCTTTGTACTCTCTCCCTTCTTTCTGTTTCATTTCACTGTGAACCACTAAGACCCAGACTTTTTTTGAAGATTACTTTCAGGACCTGGGAGAAGCTTTTCCTGCACACATGGAAAATGAGCAATGTGTACGAATTTAAATGCATGTTCCCATCACTTCTCTGGGCTGAGCTGTCGTCCATGAATCGAAATACAGCTCCCTTCACTCAAGGGAGGCCAGTGCTGAGGAGAATGTGCACCTGTGAGTCACCAAACAATCTTCAGGAGCTTCCCCAGGAACTTCACCCCACCTTGGCTTGCCCACTCCCTCTCTGCAATCAACTGCCAGCTCTGTCTGCCAGATTTTCTTTATGAATGCTTCCCTATTGCACGAAGCACAGGAAGCCTTGTCTGAAAATCTTCTGGGCAAAGTGACCAAGGACACCACAGCTTGAATATTATGTTCTTACCTGTAATATGGGTCTTCCATTTCCTCACTTAATAGCTTGACTCTCTACTCTCCATTTTCAGTCTCTTTGTTTCTGTATCTTGCTACACAATTGGCTTTTTTCACTTATCAAGCCCACACACTGATAGCTGGTGTGTCGAAGGCTTTCTTTTTTACCAAGTTCGTTTTCTCTCTCAACCTGGTCTCAATAGGCCTGCAGCTTTCCTTGCAGTTTCTGCAAGGAGTGGAAAGAATCTGCCTTGGAAAAGTCAAGCTCAAAATTTACCCTCATCTTGTCTACATAGTGCATGATGACCATATGCATTCAGGCATAGGAAACGAAAAAGGAAATGAAATATACAGTTACTGCATACTGTGGCTTGCTTTCTACCTGGTGCTTTGCTAACTGTTTTTCTATGTTATTTCATCTAAGGTTGAAGTGCATATGTGAAATATGGTGACCATTATCAGTATTTCATGTGAAAGAAATTAGAGACACAAAGAAGTTGAATCATTTTCCTGGGTACAGGGGAAGAATTTGAACTCCAATCCATGAGGTCAAGAAACTGCCAAGCAGCCATGCCTGACAGAAGAGTGCACTTGGCTTCTGAAAAATGGTGGGGTGCCAGCAACGCTGAGCTCACCCAGAGTCATTAGCGATGTGTCCTCTTGGCTCCATGTCACATCCCCTAAATCATAATGGGTGCTTTGGGATAATTCCCAGATAACAATGCGTACATTAGCCGGAGCAGCATTTTGCTGGAGCTCCTGATGTCATGGACCTCATGACATACCAAATGAACAGTTCATTTAATCTAGAAAGTTTCATTGAAGTTTTATTCTGAGAAAGCTTTGTATTGAATAGATGGAGTAAAGTGAATACTTGCTTGGGGCATCTATAGTTGGGATGTAAATGAGCCAACCAATGGAAGAGTCAATATCATAAGCCAAATTTTCCATGTACAACACAGACTGGTGTCCAGTGACTGAAAACGATCCAGCTGGAAGTTTAAACTTGCTCTGTGTGGGTGTGCATGTGGTGTGTGAGACACATTGGAAAGGAGCTAAGAGTATCTGACTTCAGATCTTATGCCAAAATCATTCACTTCTTGAAGGACATTAGCAGTTTAGCATTTGTTTACAGGTGAAAACTTATACTTGGCTGACCACCTGTGCACCATAATTTACTAAGGGCTTATTTTCATCTTGACATAGAAGTTGACAATGGAAAATCAGCATCTATTTTAGAGTGAATAACATTGAAAACACTAAGAACTCATAGAGCAGTCCCTTTTCTTAAGAAATACCTGAGTCTAGTTATTTCTGGATTTGCTGTTGCTGACTCCTTTGTGGAATGAGTGAAAGGCCTGCCTGACAGCTCTAAAAGTATCTTTGCCCAAGTAGGTGGGGATTCAAGCAAATATTATCTTCTGACATGTGAATATTTTCCTTAGATATTCTAAGACAGCTCATTTCCTCCCATTTTTATAGTTCAAACTGTGGATTCGCAGGTGTCCATAAAGTCACCAGATTACTATCAGAACAATAAAAAAAAAAGAAGCCTATAATTCTCCACTCAACATAAATTTTTTAGTGATTGAAGCCCAAAAAATCAAGAATGACTATTGTCTTGTCTGTGTCCCCACAAGTCCCCCAGAAATCCTCATGATCAAACCATAACCTGAGAGATATATTTTTTATAAGTTGGCAGAAAGCCTGGTTTCACTTAACGCAGCATGCTGATAAAGCTCTGTCGGAGAATCAGTTGAAATTTGAGGTCTAAATAGTGTCTGCATTGATCATCTTGGCCCAGACTGAAATTGAAGCCTTCACTGGTCTCTTGCTGTTCTGTGTGTAGAAGGAAGGAAGCAAAATATCAGCGCTGAGGGAAGGACGCTGGGATTACGCATCCTTCAGCGCAGCACACACAGGGGTGCTCTAACCTCTGCTGGTAACCAGTCAGCAGTAAACAGGGCCCAACCAAGCTTGCAGGGTTGCCCCAGAGAGAATATCTATTACTGAAAATGGATGCTGAGGAGGATGCAGGAGAGAGGAACCCTTCTACCAAGCTGGAGGAAACATAATCTAGTACAACCCTAGAAATCAGTGTGCAGATTCCTAAAAAAATTAAATATTTTTTTAGATAAATCAAATTTCACTTGATTCACCTATATTCCTCCTGAGAATATTTTTAAAAGACTTAAGGACTGCACTGTGTAGTAGTACATGCAAACCTGTGTTTACAAGAGGGCAAATCACAGTAGCCAAGCTGAGGAAGGAGTACAGGTGCCTGTCACCAGATAGTGTGGTATACATACACAAGAACTGCTCACCATAAAGAAGACATCAACCATGTCATTTACATTTAAATGGGCAGAACTAGAAATCATCATGTCAAGTGAAATCAGGCAGACTCAGAAAGTTAAACATCATGTTTTGTTGTGCATGAGAATTCTGAAAATTACTTAAATTAATGAAGAATTAAATAAAAAGTGAGGACCAGAAGCCAGAGAGTAGACTTCTAGTGGTAAGGGAAGGCAGACACAGGAAGAAGAGGAAAATGGAGAGGAAGCCAGGGGGTTGGACGTGATTGTAGTTTGATGGCTGCAGGTACTTTCCAAGATAAACCACCTCATCATGAAATATTAGTAAGCACTGGTAAAATATATAAAAATGAGAACCATGGGAGCTTATTATTGATGTGGAAGAAGAGCAGAGGAGTCTTTCCCATGGCAGCCATCCTCAAAATGGAATTTGTGGCTCCCCTGAAGAAATTCTTTATGCCACTGTCTCCAAATTTGAGTCCGAATTGAAGACACTCAGTAGGCACCTGACTATGAGGCCAATACACTCATATCTTGCAACATTAAAAGACAACAAGAAAAGTTATTTGATAAAAGTAAACATTTCTTCCTTCAACTTTAAAATAATAAGTTACCAATTTTAAACTACAATTGGCATTCATGAAAGGATCAAGAACATTGGATATAATTGCAGGTACAAAATTTTATTTCAAATTAAAAACAGTTTTTGTTTCATTTTACCTTGGATTAAAAACTTAAATCCAGCTGTTCTCTGAGCAGAAAGAGATTTTATGTCATCCCTTGGACACTGGAAAGTCACTGGAAAAGCTGGATGAGCAAGCTGCTATTTCCTTAATCAGAGATCTAGGGAATCGGGACAGCATTGTACCCCCTCCCAGCTTTGGCACAGTTATGCTCAGCTGCCACTTAAGGGGAAAGGATAGCAGCCACTGTGACACTGCATGCAGTAAGCCACTGTATCCATGGTGTACAGGGTAGGAAGACCCCAGTAAGAAGAGTGGGTTCAGATCTGTACCCACTTGATCCTTGCTCTGCCCAAGGAAGAGATGTGTAACTTTTGACTGTCTCTCAGAGTGCTTCTGCTGGCAGCACCAAAGGCACACCTGGAATTCTTGCTGAAATGAGCCTGGGATGTTCCACTTTTACTTTTCTAGCCTCTGTATATATATATATATAAAGAACTATAAAGAAATGGCTGGACGTTTCCATTCGTATTTCTGCTTTTCACTTCTTATACTAGGGAGACTATACGATATTCACACATGTGTGTCTGGTTTATTTCACTTATGAGTATATGTTAAAGTGGCATCCACTTCAGTATAAATGCTTCAAACTTATCATTCTTAACAACTGAGTAATACTCCATTATATAGAAATACCACATCTACAACAACAACTAAAATCAATTGAATCCGATAAGGCAAAGTGAATGGCATATGCTGCAGGATACTAATCAGCTTTTCTTCTGGATGGTTAACAACCTAAACTCACAGATCAAAGTTGGAGAAATAGAAGAGCCACAAGGCCAGCCAACATTTTGGCCCTAGCCTTTCAAGGTCAGCGAAAACTCAGGACATAGGAGAACCTGTACAGCAACATCATGAGACTCAGTTCAGCTCCAAATTTTCTGAACAAGGAGATTATGGAGCCACAGAGGAAAGAGACTGAAGTTCTATAGTGTGCCTGGGGAGAGTCACATGGAGAGAAAACTTTCTCTCAGGCTCTCACAGAGAGCAAACTGGTCAAGCATTGGCCATGACTCATCCACATGGATGACACAAAGGATCTACAGAATAAGGTACAGGACTACAAGATAAACCCTGAGGGGACTTCACCGACCTCATAAAGTACATATGTTGGTATATAAGTTTTGCTCTATCTAGGTCTTAACCATCCAGCAGAAAAGTATAAAAATGAAGTATACATTGCAGGGCCATAATATTGAATTGAGCTATAAATGGCTGTGGTCGACAACTTCTTCAGATAACACACTATTGTTCTGGAATGCTGGACTGTGTTGGATTGTGTTATCGAGTTCAAGAATCTAAGTTAGTTGACTGATAATGGAGTGCCCATCTCTAACAGGTGTAGACAAAGGAAAGCATATAGAAAGGAAGAATCATGATGTGTGTTTATAGACAGTACAGTTGGGATAGATAACGCTGTGCTTCTACATAATTCTATGAGAGGCAAGATTTGCACTAATGGTGGTTGGACAGGATATTATGTCAGCTAGTAGTATGGACAACCACTAGGAAAATAACAAGTTAGAAAGTATTAATTATTGAATCTTTGATGTAATTCAGGTATAAAAAATAAGATATGCAAACAGCTACACTCTATTTACTGATGAGACATACGGTATAATAATGTCTGTAAGTATAATATCAGGTATGCACCTTGTATGATACAAAGACATTATGAAAACAGTTTGCAATGTATTAATTTATCAAATCCATCTTGTCAAAGTATCTTAAAACTGTCTCATTGATATTTGTCCTTCAATAAAACAAAAATGTAAATAAATAAATAAATAAAGAGATGGCTGGAAAACAGAAAATGATTCACTGTACCTCAAAGAACCCTCCAGAAAGCCAATAGCAGTTTAATAATTCAGACAAAGAGACCGAAAATGGAGAGGAGAGAGTCAAGCTATTAAGTGAGGAAATGGAAGACCCATATTACAGGTAAGAACATAACATTCAAGCTGCGGTGTCCTTGGTCACTTTGCCCAGAAGATTTTCAGACAAGGCTTCCTGTGCTTCGTGCGATAGGGAAGCATTCATAAAGAAAATCTGGCAGACAGAGCTGGCAGTTGATTGCAGAGAGGGAGTGGGCAAGCCAAGGTGGGGTGAAGTCCCTGGGGAAGCTCCTGCAGATTGTTTGGTAACTCACAGGTGCACATTCTCCTCAGCACTGGCATCCCTTGAGTGAAGGGAGCTGTTTTGATTCATGGACGACAGCTCAGCCCAGAGAACTGATGGGAACATGCATTTAAATTCGTACAGATAGTTCAGCAAACCATCCACCTGCTTTGGCAAGTGCAGGGGCCAGGGTTGATTCCTGGTCTCTGATGCTTCCAGCCCTGCCTGTGGACAGCACTGACCTGGAGACCGAGTCCGGTCATAGTGGCAACATGCCTGTAATCGTAGCACTGGGGAGGCTGAAAACAGGAGGATCACTGTAAGTCCAAGCTTCCTAGTGAGACCCTGTACCAAATACATGAAAAAAGAAAAAAAATTATATATTCCCCTGTGGCACTCTCCTATAAGCCTAACACCTTGGTGGGCTGAAGTATGAGGAGATCAGCCCGGGGAATTTAGCAAGATTCTGTTCTGAAAGAAAAAATGGAAACTAAATTTAAAAGCTCAGTGTGAAGGCCCTGAGTTTAATCTTTAATACAAAAAAAATCACATTTATTTTATTGTTTAGGTAACTGGCAAATGTAAGATGGTATCCTGAAATGCAAACCTGGAAACTACAGAAAATGTGACTAAATTATTCAAAACCGGGCATATGAAAGATTTCAGCTTGAAAGTGTGCTGCCTCAGGCATTTATGGGAAGTCATTGGAATGATTAATGAGAATATCTTCTGTTCATTTTACTTTCCTTGGTATGTGCTGGGAATTTTAGGACATATTTTAATTTTTCATGATTTAGTGATATCTCTACTTGAAAGGGAATTTTAATTTTGTAATGACCAACAAGGTTAGATATTTTAGAGTTGTATTTTAAAATACACAGTATCTGAACCATAAATCTGCTTTTTCAGCTAAGAAGATGTAATATTATACTGTTTGGCTTGACACATCTATAGTACGACTCTGAAATAAATAGTGTAACAGAATACCTAAGCCAAATCCATTAATAAAAATATTCTTGCCCTCATTTTTCTCCATATGTTTGATTTTGCTTTTACTTAAAAATTCTTTGCACCATGCTCACACTATTTAAGGAAGTAAAATAATGGAGTTGGTATTCGTTTTGTTCGCCTAGGGTAAAATGGCATAAAATGTCCCACTATTTGAAAAATTGACATGTTCTTCTGGCTATACAAGTCCATCAGTCATTCCTTAACCTCTTGCAAAATGAGTTCTGTATTTCTATGACTTTACCATCACTGCAAGTTACTGTTAAGGCAGACGGATCATATTCCCCAAAGAATGCAATTTAAACACCATCAATTCTTTCTACCAGCTCGTAGCACATTTTCAAAGATTCTATTCTGTAAGTGGGACACTTCCCTGTGGAGGGGCTCAGAGCTATCGGGAACATGGATTGGAAAGATGATTAGTTCTAAGTACAGAGAGCTTTTAGGATCTAGGTCTAGAAGTCAGATCTGGTAACACGCATGGAAAGAAAATAAGATGAAAGGCAAACACATTTGGCTGAGGGGATCAAAAGGAAGTAAGAAAAGTTCATTAAGCATGTATGGTTGTTGTCTCTCTCCTGGTGTTATATTGTTCTAGGACAGATGTTTCTCTCAGTGGGCTCTTTTAAAAATCAGATTTTCATACTTTGTGATCACTTTCTTTCACCACATCATTGTGCTTTACTTTTTGTACCTTACCACAGTGAGTGATGATCTCATTATTTATTGTTTTAGCTGTGTAGCACCTTACCCCTTCCAGAATAATATTGTGTTACTCCTTCCAGAATAATAAAAGAACTGTTGCAATTGTCTGTCCAGAGTGCAGAGTGAGATCCAGTCTGTAACAGTCACTCAAGAGATATGTATTTATGAGCCCCAATCCCTAGCCTTCCTTCTGGAGCTGCCTTAGTCTTGACATGTGTCCTCACCCTAAAGACTGATGGAGAGATTCAATAGCACTAGCCTTGCCTAACCAAGCTTTCTGACACAGCTCTGCTGATCCTGACCACCCATCCTTGACCTGAAGACCACCAGGAAGATGCGACTACCCCAGCGACCTGAACAAGCCTTGGAAGCACCATCCTATAGCAATCCACTATCAAGAGAGACTTGCATAACTTTGGACTGAATTAATCATCATAAGATACTTACTGAACTGTGGCTTGTTCTGTTCTCCTTAATAAGATAGAAACCAATGGAAACCCACACAGCAGGAGCTTTGGTGAACTTACCTTGTGCTTCCATTCTCCTGAGAGATTGCCCATCTACCATCACTGCAAAAAAATGACAAAAGGAAGGAACAAAAGGCAATCTCAGACTTCTAGCCCACCAAAAACAATTCCAGAAGACAAAGTTATACAAGAACTTGAAAGTCACACACCTGAAATTTCTAAGGTGATAGCAAATGAAATAAAGAAACAACTCCATCAGGCTATGGAGGAAAGCAGATCAGAAATAATCTCTCAGGTAAAGGAGTAAATGACAACAATCATGAAAGAATTGCTTCATACATCTAAGGAAGACTGTTATGGTTTGTATCTAGTTGTCCTTCCAAAGCCTCATGCAATCATGGGCAGGGACTTCTGGAGTTTGAAATTAATTCAAGATTCACTGAGATTATGGTTGGTCCACTGGGATTATAGGTTTTAGTACTGCTGAGATAATGGGCGTGAGTGCTACACCCATCTTGGGGAAGAGAGCTTGAGTAAAATGTAAGAGATAGACAGACGTCTGTCTCTGCTGCCGTTGTTGTTGTTCCACCGCCATGAACCGGATGATCTTTCCTATGTGCCCCTATGTTTTGGAGTCAGCCAGTATGGACTGAAACCTCCACTAATTGTGAGCTAAATCAACCTTTCCTTCATTTTGGGTGTCAAGTATTTGTCACAGCAACAAGAGAAGTATAACTAAGACAAAGACACAGATGAAAAAGGAAGGAATATGAAAATGATGGGAACATTGAATTAACCATGCAAGAAATAACTAGAATTCATGAAACAGATTCAAACAGATATTCAGAACATTAAGAATTCCATTGAAATCTGGAAAAACTGGTTGAATGAAATAGAAGATAGAATTTCATCTTTTTATTGATTTATTTAGTTGGTGCAGGGTCTCACTATGCAGCTAATACTTATAGTGATCCTCCTGTCTGAAGATCCCCTGCACTGGGATTACAGGCATGTACCACCATGCCTGGTTTTCATGGCAGGCACAGTGTTGGGCCAGCACAGCATGTGGCAGTGGAGATCAAACCCAGATCCTTGTACTTGCTAGGCAGGTGCTTAGGCTGCTTAGCTATCTCCCTAGGCAGAAAATAGAATTTCACATCATGAAGATAGCACTGAAACTAGTGAACACGAAAGTAAACATCTCTTAAAAATAACAAGAATCCAGGGAATAATAATACAACAGCTGCAGTGTAATGCAAAAAAAATTATAAGATAAATACCCATAAACAAAACTGCTGGAGATAACACAAAACACATAAAAAGAATATTTGAAGAACTATTAGCACAAAATTTCCCAAGCATGGGAAAAGAATCTGAAATATAGATTTCTAAAGCTTATATAACTCTAGCTAATCATAATCAAAATAAATTATCACCCAGACATATAATCAAGATCCCAGAAACTGAGGAAAATAACATAATATTAAAAGCTGTTAGACAGATGAAAGAGATCACCTATAATGGAAAACCCATCAGAATCATGGTAGATTTCTCAATGCAGACCATCAAATCAGGAAGAGCTTGGAATGAGATATTTGAAGTCCTGAAAGAAAACAACTTTCAACCTACATTGATATATCCTGCAAAACTGTCTATCAAATTTAAAGGAGAGATTAGATACTTCCATGACAAAGAACCGCTAAAGAAATTCATGATAACCAAACTAACCTTACAAAGTATTTTGACAGGTATTTTAGAAAAAGACAAAGATTAACAGAACTTCAATAACAACAGAGGAGAACTACCAAGTGGAGCAGGTAGTTAAGCAAAGTGGTAAAGTAGGAATTCTATAGTATGAAAACAACATGACAAAGATAATCCAATAATATCAATTATACTTATCAATGAAAATGGACTCAATTCACCAATCAAAAAAAGCAGACCAGCAGAGTGGATAATGAAACAAAATTCAACAATATACTACACACAAGAAACACATTTACATCAAAAGGAAATTAGTAGACTGAATGTCAAAGATGGAAAACAATATTCAATGTGACAAGAAATTAGATAAAATCAAGGGTAGCTATTCTGACAATGTCAACCTCAAACCAAAGGTGATTAAAAGAACAAGGTCACCACATACTTGGAAAACTGCAAGAGGATGCAATAACAATTATAAATATATATTCTCTCAAAATAGGAGCACCCAACATTATAAGACAAATATTCAGAAACATTAAAAATCTAATCAGCAATAATGTAATTGTACTGGGGGACTTTCACACCCCAAATGACAAAAATAGATAGATCAACCATAGAAAAAAGAGCAAAGACATAGCAGAACTAAACTGAACTTATGAAGAAGTGGACTTTTACAGAATGTTCCACCCAACAGGGTCAGAATACACATTTTTCTCAGCTGCACATGTGACATTCTCCAAAATAGATCATGTGTTGGCACATAGGACATGGTTAAGTAAATTCAAAAGAATCAAAATTATCCCATGCATATTATATGACTATAGTGCAATGAAACTGGAAATTACAGACAAAAGAAACAGCAAAACTCTATAAACATATGGAAACTAAGTAATAACCTCTTGAATAATCAATGGGTCACAGACAAACTTAAAGAAGAAATTAAACAATATTTTCAATCTACAATGCAGATAAAACTTACAGGAACCTGTGGGATGCAATGAAAGTTCTCTTAAGAGGGAAATTTATAGCAATAAATTCTCACATCAGGAAAACAGAAAAAGCCCAAATAAGCAATTGTATGCTGCACCTCAAACTCCTAGAGAAAGAACAAGTCAAGTTCAAAGCCCAAAGAAGTTCCAAAGTTGTAAATATCAGAGAAGAAATAAAAGTAGTGGAGAGAAGGAACAATAAAAAGGATGAGTTGAAGAGTCATTTCTTTGGAAGAATAAATAAAATTGATAAACTTCTAGACAATCTCATTAAAAAAGAAAGAAATTCTAATTCATGCCAGGAAGCGTAAAGTGGGTATAATTACTACAGGCACCATAGAAATGCAGAAGATTATCAATACTTATTTCATAAATATTTACTTTCACAAAGTGGAAAATACAAACAAAATGGACATTCCTAGATACATATGAACTGCCCAACCTGAACCAATGAGATACAAAAATTCTTTTTTTTCTTCTGTATTTAGGACAGGGTCTACCGAGTTCATAAGGGTCTCACTATGTAGATCAGACTCATAGTGATTCTCTGGTTTTCAGCTTCCTAATTGCTGGGATTACAGTCATGTGCCACCACACCCAGTCTCAGTTGCTGTCTCAGCGTGCCCCATGGGAAAGGCCAGCAGAGCATGCCAAGAATCGAACCCTGGCCACTGTGCTCTGCCTAAGCACGTGCTTTAGTCCACTGAGCTATCAGGCTGGTCATAGAAGATATAAGAATTCTGACTAACCCAATATCAGTAAATGAAATTAAAAATGTGATTAAAACTTGCCAAAAGAGAAAAGTTCAGGCTTCATGAATTCACAGCTAAATTCTGCAAGCAATATAAGGAGGACCTAATGCCAACTGTTCTCAAACTCTTCAATGAAACTGAAAGAGAAGCAATTCTCCCAAACTCAGGGAGGGAATTTTACTCTGATATCAAAAGCAGAAAATTACTCAGTGAAAAACGAAAACTACATGTCAAACTCCCTAATGAACATAGATGAAGAAATCCTCAATAAAATACTAGAAAACAGAATGCAGCAAATCATCAAGAAGATTATGCATCATGCCCAGGTAGGATTCATCCTAGGAATGCAGGGACGGCTGAATATATGAAAAATTCATTATATTTGATGTAATATACCACATCAACATATCCAAAGACAAAAATCATATGATCATCTCAATAGATGCACAAAAAGTTTTAGACAAAGTCCAACACTCATTCATGATAAAAACACTACACAAAATTGGAATCGATGGTCTTTATCTCATCCAGATAAAAACATTTATAAGAAACCAACATCAAGCATTCATACTTAATTGAAATCCTTCATTTTAAAACCAGGAATACGATAAGGATGCTCACTGTCGCCACTCCTGTTCAATACAGTTCTAGAAACATTAGCCAGAGCAATTGGATAAGGGAAAGAAATAAAAGGAATAATGATTGGAAAAGAAGAAATGAAATTATCATTTACAGATGATCTGATATTATACATATTCCTTTTTTTAACTTATGTATTTGGTACAGAGGACATGATGTTATAATGGGAGACCCCTAAAACTGTACTGAGTGATGTGTAGAATTATTAACCCAATTAAGTAGCACAGCAGAATATAAAGTTAACACATAAAAATCCACAGCATCTATATATATACTGACAACAAGTGCACTGAGAGAAATTACGGAAATCATGCCTTTCACAGTGACATCCCGAAAAATGAAATATGTAAGAATCAATCTAACAAAGGAAGAAAAAATGTATACAATGAAAATTATACTACTTGAAAGAAGTAAAGCCATATAAATATGCTGAGCTCTCGAACACTCAAATCAACAACTTCTGAAATTGCCAGTCATGTGGATAACCCACTCTATTATAGATTAATGGGCTATGTTTGGATAACTTTGCTGAATTCATGTACCTACAATATATGAATGGCATGGAATACCCATTTCTGACAAAAGTAAACAAAAAAGGGAGATATCAATGAAGGACCATTTTGTAACATACAATATCACCAGTCATTCAAGGGATGAAAGTTAAAACAATGCTCAGATACCACCTTATGCCAGAAAGAATGTCACCATCAAGATGTCAACCAGGGGCTGGCAAGAAAGCTCAGCAGACTAAAGGGCCTTCTTAGGCAAGCTTAGACAAGCACAGGGACAGTGGTTGGGTCCCAGGCACCACATGCCATGCCAGCTCCACCCTCATGGTGAGATGAGCTGCCCATAATGGCCAGGCAGGTTGCCCCACCCCTGTAATCCCAGTGCTAGGGAGGCTGAAAACAGGAGAATCACTATAGGTCTGAGCTGCATAGTGAGACAATGTAACAATCAAATACTTGAAAGAAAGAAAGAAAGAAAGAAAGAAAGAAAGAAAGAAAGAAAGAAAGAAAGAAAGAAAGAAAGAAAGAAAGAAAAAGAAAGGGAAAAGATGTCAATTGTTAACAAATGCTGGAGGGGCTGTGGAAAAAAAGCATCATTCTCCACTGTTGGTAGGAGTGCAGGCTGGTATGGAGATTCCTCAAAAAGTTATGATTGAAGTTCCATTCAAGCCAGCTATTTCCCCCTCCTAGTTATTTTTCCAGAAGAACCAAAAATCCTCATATCACAGCAATATATGTGCACCCATGTCTAGCAGTAATATTTGCCATAGATAAATCTTGGAAACAACCCAAATGCCCATTGAGGAATGCATAGAAAAGATGTGCTATTTTTACACAATGGAGTCCTGTTCAGCTATAAAAGAAGATAAAGTGAAGACTTTTGTAGATAAATGGATGCAACTAGACACTATATTGGCAAGTGAAATAAATCATATCTGTATGGGCAAACATCAGATTGTCTCACTAGTGTGAGAACCTGAAAGAGTAAATAAAATCAAAAAGGTGCAATAGATTCTGGAAAAAGAAAAGAATGTGTTCAATGTGAAGCAAAAATGGATGAGGAAAAGTACAAAATAAAGAAGGGAAAATATATTTATGTATATGTGCAGGATAGTTTGGATAATTATACTGCCAATTTCTGCTGGTCTTTTGAAAGGAGCAATTAATGTTTAAAATGTTTTTTCTTCTTACTCTGGTTTCTTTTCCTCTTCTGAAATTCTTAAATCTTCTTTGTCACTGTTTTGTTTTATTTTTTCTTTAAACAAATCTTGCATGTTTGTGTCTGGTAATCTGATTTTTTTGAAGATAGCATCATGTAATATAGTAACCATTGTTGAATTCCTGTTACTTTGTTTAGTGAAATCTTGTATCATTTCTAATGCTTTTTTTAAATTACCATTTGTATTTTTTTAAAGAAACATGTATTTGCTTGAATGAATAAAGTAACCCAAGGCAGTTGCTTCTGTCTTTCACTCTCAGAGCTCACATATAAAGCCTTATATGTAAATTAGAATTTGTAGTTTCTGGAATTATTGTCAGTTGGCTTTCAGTGGAAAATTATCCATTGGCAATATTGAATCTACTAAAAGCAGTCTATAAAATCTCAAAACTAATAACATGGGACTTGTAGTGAGGGCCAATATTGTGAATGAAATACAGCTCATGATGAGATGCCTTGCAAGAGAGCCTATCACAGCTGCAATGTACTGGATGTTGCTAATGACTCAGTCTTCATATTGAATCACCCTACATTCATTTTACAGAGCATATGTTTATATAGAAAGTAATAGTATCATTACAGACTCTGGCATAAGCCCTGGAAAATTTTCTCCAAAAGCTGTGCTTTTCTTGTAATGACCACCCTTTTCCTTGCCAGCATTTTTAGCCAATGCAGTCAGCATTTCTCTTTACCCATTCTTGGTTCTTCCTTGGTGGATTTGGGCTCCATGTCTGGATTTTCTCTGATTTTCACCTCAGTTTTTCATTCCCATCACCATTCATCCTTTTATTTAGTGTCAGTATAATATCCATGTTTCTCTGCTTGTGTGGTGTTTGTATCAGGTGTATTTTATTTTGACTGAAAGGCTTCGTTGTAAACATGAGGTGTCATTGATTCTCTTCTGACAGCAGTTATGTAGTGCCAAAAGTAAGTAATTTGAACAATTGATTTTCATTTAAAACCCCTTAGATACAGAAGGAAGTGATCCTTTTAAGACTTTCCCTTTTCAGAATTTCCATGACAGTAATTCCTTGTTAATGCCATTCACAGAAGAAGCCACTTCAGTTTTGAATAGCTAATTGCAGAGACATAATAGAGTAGAAACAAACTGATCACAGTACTGTTAATTTGTACTTGAAATTGTGATGCTTTTATGGTGTCAAATTATTTAAAATATCTGGATTTTAAGGAGGAGACAAAAATTCATTCTTAACATTTATTCACTCAAAAGTCATGCATATTGTAAAACATTTTGTATCATGCACAAAGATCTTCAAAATCCACTTATGAGATGGACTATTGTTTCCCTTATACTGTAAAACTGGGAAGATCACAACGTGTTCTAAGTACTCTATCTAGAAATCACACATTGCCTGTGAAGCTTCAGAACATAACTAGAGAGATAATATTATCTAGCACTTAATAACAAAGAGATCTTAGGCTCTGAATTTGGATCAGTTTGACTTTAATTCCTAATACTGATAGCCAGATTTTGGTCCACTGTTTTATCAACAAGTTTCCACATTTGTAAAATGAGAACAGTATGCACTTACTTCATAAGGCAGCAGCAAAGTCGAAGTGAAGGACTGTTATTTATAATGGGAATTAATAGGACAACAGTTCAATTTATGAGACAGCAAGGACAGCATCACCAAAATAGCATGGGGAACCCCAAAATAGATTTGTTGAATTACAATGTCTAGGTGCCTTACAACACCTCAGCTTCTCAGACCTTCTTGGTGCATTACCGGGGAGGTCATTGATCCAAAAACCCTGAATAGGGCCAAAGAGATGACTCAGTAGAATAAGCACTTCCCTGGCAAGCACAAGGGCCTGAGTTCAATCCCCAGTTCTGCAAAAAACAAAATAAAAATAAAAACAAAAGCCCTGAGTGGACATGTAGAAACCATAGCAAATTTCTTTATACAGTTCTCTTTATGATAAAGAGAACAGGGCAAGCTCCCTGCTAACCCTGTAAAAACCCCTGGACAGAGCCCTAAGGGGTATGCTACTGAGAACCCTCTCCTAGGTAATGGGAGCTCCACTTTCTTGCAACTGTAACTTTTACTCTTGCCAATATGTTTTTAAAATAAATTTGCTTGCAGCCCACCACCTGCACCCATCTGTGACTTAGTTTCCCATCAAGATGGGACATGAACCCAGCATCCCAGTAACGTTCTCATGCAGCATAAATGGAGCAAGCCATCACTATTAGATATCATTGATTGCTCTTGTAATCCCTTGTGTTCAAAGAAAGCCGCTTCAGAAATCCCATGTTGTGTAAAATGCAATAATCTCATTTTATTTTATTTTGGCAGAACCAGGGATTGAACTCAGGCCCTTCTGCTTGCCAGGGAAGCGCTTATTCCACTGAGATATATCCTTGGCCCTTGTAGGTAGACAGAAATTTTGAACAGACAGGTATTCATCTGTCCCCTAGTTTCATATACCATGGCTTCAGAACTCAGCTCTCTGCAAGGCACTTGTAGACAATTCAAATGACTCAGAATAGATATGAAACAAACAAATGTAGGGAAACAGTCCATAAGTGACTGGCATGTATCAATAGATAAACTGTGAACTTTAGCCAGGGTTCAAATAATTGACCTGTCATCCAACAATCTTATTTTTAAAATGAGATTATTAGGGGCTGAGGATATATCTCAGCCCAGGGGGTCCCTCAGTGGAACCAGGTGAGTCTTATTTTTTCCTTATTAATGAAAACAAAGCATAGTTTTTAAAAGTGCAAAACATTAGAAACTATACATAATTTTACTAAACAAAATAGTAGGGATTCAGCAATGGTTGCTATGTTTCATATTGTTGTCTTCAAATTAGATATTCAGATTACCTGATATATGCATGCAAAATTGGGCAAAAACGTTATAAAATTTAAATAGGAATAGGAGGGAGACAAAAGTTTAAGCATGAACTGCTCCTTTCAATGGGCCAGAAATCAACAGTACAATTTTCCAAGCTTTTCTGTGTATACATGTATATATTTATTTTTCTCTTCTTCCTTTCTTTTGTTCTTTCCCTCATCCCAGTTGGTCCTCCTCTTTGAATAGTTTCTTTCTCTTTCACAATATCAATTGTACCTTTCAGATTTTATTTACTTTTTCAGGTTCTTACAGTAATGAGACATGCGGGTCTAATTGGGAGAATGTTCTTTTGCTGGAGAGAAAGGCAAGTGCTTGGCCTCTTTTGTGCTGTGTATTCCAAGTGGTAATGGAGCACAGATGTTACTGTCTTGCAAAGAGCATACCTATTTCTATTTCCACCACTGAAGCTTCATTTTGTGGGTATCAGATACATTGTGTACTTTAACTCCTAGAACTTTGCATGAAGAGAAATTACATCTGGGGAGAATCTGTACCAGACACTATATGAATCAAGAGGTCTTGAACTTCAAGATTTAGTCCATAAAGATATGACATTTTGTGGGCTCTGGAACCAGAATGGGATATTTATGTGTGGAATATAGAACATTTGGGTACTGGCTGGATATTGGGGTAGTCTGTGAAAGCAATCATAGATTCTTTCCCTCTTGGAGTTCATGCTTGAGCCTTCACACTGATATCAGGCACAGATGTGTGTTTTGATTCAGTAAGTAGTAGGTGAGGTACTGTGATATGTGATGAGGAAGAGCCCAGGCCAATGTGATCATGAGTGCACAACCATGAAGAAAGAAGCCCACATGTCTCAGCCAGTGTCTTGGTCATACTATCAATGTCCTCAAGTCTATTGGCTACCAGATGACCTCCTGATGACTATAAACACATGAGTCAGCTATTGTGCTCACTCCAGCAGCACATGTACCATGTACTCTCCCAGATTCTGGAGATTCATTAGCAATATTTGACATTCAATATAGAATGAATGATCTAATTTCTGATTAATTTTTCACATATCATTCTGCATGTGTATGTGTGTGCATGCAAGTATGCAGGCACGTGTGTGTGTGTGTGTGTGTGTGTGTGTGTGTGTGTAGTTGTACCCCAAAGTCTCCTTCCTACAGGGAGACCAATCATGTTGGACTAAGATCTTACCTTATTTCTTATCTTTACTAATAATATCTACAGTGACCCTATTCCCAAACAAGGACATGTCCCATTGTGAGGTACTGTGGGTTAAGATTATAAAGGAAAAATTGAGAAAGAATAAATTTCAATAACTCATGACATACAAGATTAAGGCTCTGTTTATCTTGCTAATGGGTGTCGATGGCTCAGGTGTGACTTCAGATGATTTGGAAGAAAAGGAAAGAATGGTGGTACATGGAAGAGAAGGGTGACAGGTGGAGAAATAATGGTATTGAGTCTTTACCTATATCCCAGTAGGTGAGAAAGGGTGAGATATAGATCATGTGTAGAGGAACTGAATTTCAGCAGAGGTCTGTTTGCTGCAATGGGAGGGAAGAGCTCAGCCATGTCTATGTAAACAGGGTGGAAGAATTTGTTTGGGGTGAAATGAACTATTCTACATAATAGCTTCCATTTTATTAGCAAGTAATAAAGTGACATTATTGGCTGAAAGTAGAATTGAAAAGGAAAGGACTTGGAGAGAGAGAAGGGATTAAATAATATTGTACATCAGGGTAGCAGAATTTATTGGAGAGTTTATTTCTGAATTAAAACAAAGACCCAACAAACTCCTACATAGAATCTGTTAGCTGATGTTGTCCGAAAGAGAATAACAGAGATTTAGAAATATATTTCTTTAACAAAGTTATGATGAAGATTTTCATCTTGATTTATTAAGACAGAAAGAGTGATGTAACATGAGAGTAATATTGTTTTTCCTAGCTAAAGACAACCATCTATATGTCATAATATGCTTTCTTTTCTGAAAAGATACACAAGAAAAATTCAAATGTATTAACAACATTACTTCTCAGGAAAAGTACTGGAACATACAAACTCACACATATACACACATTTTCACACAAGTAGACATACACACACACACTCAGAAATTCTAGGCAATATGTATGAATTATTTTAACTTTAAAAATATTACTAGAGATTATATATTTCATCATTAATGTGAATATTATGGAATTCTATATCATGTGCCTGATTGCATTTCTCCCTTTCAGCCCCACATATAAACTGCTCATAATTAAAGAATGAAAAGTATGAGAACATTTGCTTTCTATTATGTTTTTCATTGCTCTGACAAAGTTCTGCTTTCAAAACTGGAGATAATAAATTCACACAATATGGTGGCATATTCGCTCATGATAACCACAACCAATTAATCATTTTCCATGGATTTGAGGACATCAGTTCAGTTACAGTTTTACAGAAGAGAGAGCTGGCGATGTCACCAAGAACATTCCACACAGGACATGTGTAACTCATGTGTGGAGGCTCTCTGCTGTGATGATTGAGTGTGCAGGATTTCTCAGATGGAATCCCACATAGCAATAATAGTTGAATTTCAAGAAAACACTCAGAGACTCAGCTCAATTCCCATTGCCTTCACACAGGAACTTTGTTGGAAACATGGTGAAATATGTTTGTTAACTGACAAAGTGCAACAAACTTTAGAGACAGTTTAGAAAAATCTTTCAGAGTACAATATCTGCAAAGACCATGAAATGTTTCATTTTAAGGTATTTGACAGGAGTAGACTTCTCTCTTTTTTTGTGTGGTACCAGGGATTAAACTCAGGACCTTGTACTTGCCAGCAAGCACTTATTCTACTGAGCTCTCTCCCTGACCCCAACAGGAGTAGACTTCAAATAGGAAAAAAAAATAAAATTGTATCTAATTAGTTATACAGTGTAGTTTCTTCCTTAAGAATATTCTAATAGAGTGATGGAATTTTTTTGAGTTTTAGATACCCTTCAATATGAGCTACAGAAGGATTTAATATTGTTTTCCAAAACACATTGTAAATATGTTTCAAAATCCATGTTACGCAGGGATCATTGTAGAGGGTATTGACCTAATGAAGAGAAAAAATGGAAAATTTATTCTTTCAAGTGTAAAAATAGTGAAAAAGTTAAATTAGAAGGTGACATAGAGAGCTTGTGTCCAGAGCAACAAAGTATCTCTTAGGATTTTAATGGAGAATAGTAATTAATTTTGCTATGAAAAAAAATGTGCTCAGGAGTCTATGGACCACAGTTAATTAACTAAAAAATCTCATAAAAAACTATTATCATCTCTATTACACACACACACACACACACACACACACACACACATGTTCATGGAGGAGTAAGCAATTTATCATGACTTTGAAAATGGTCATGATGGAATCTGAAACCAGAAAGTCAAATTCCATGACTCATGTCCTTGATGAGAAAACAATACAGATTAAAAAAAAAAATACAGCCTTTCCGTACTGCCCAAGCAGGGGTCCATACGGCGTTGTTCTAGATTCCCGACGTAACTTAAAGGGAAACTTCACAATGTCCGGAGCCCTTGATGTCCTGCAAATGAAGGAGGAGGACGTCCTCAAGTTCCTTGCTGCAGGAACCCACTTAGGTGGCACCAACCTGGATTTCCAGATGGAGCAGTGTATCTATAAAAGGAAAAGTGATGGAATCTACATCATAAATCTAAAGCGAACTTGGGAGAAGCTTCTCCTGGCAGCTCGAGCCATAGTGGCCATTGAAAACCTTGCTGATGTCAGTGTCATATCCTCTAAGAGCACAGGCCAGCGGGCTGTGTTGAAGTTTGCTGCTGCTACTGGAGCTACTCCTATCGCTGGCCGCTTCACTCCTGGAACCTTCACTAACCAGATCCAGGCAGCCTTCCGAGAACCACCTCTTCTGGTGGTTACTGACCCCAGGGCTGACCACCAGCCCCTAACAGAGGCATCTTATGTCAATCTGCCAACCAGTGCTCTGTGCAACACAGATTCTGCCCTGTGCTATGTGGACATTGCCATCCCGTGCAACAATAAGGGAGCTCACTCTGTAGGTCTGATGTGGTGGATGCTGGCCCGGGAAGTGCTGCGCATGCGTGGCACCATCTCCCGTGAACACCCATGGAAAGTCATGCCTGAGCTCTACTTCTACCGGGATCCTGAAGAGATTGAAAAAGAAGAGCAAGCTGATGCTGAAAAGGCTGTGACCAAGGAGGAATTTCAGGGTGAATGGACTGCACCAGCTCCAGAGTTCACTGCTGCTCAGCCTGAAGTCGCAGACTGGTCTGAGGGTGTGCAGGTGCCCTCTGTCCCCATCCAACAGTTCCCTACTGAAGACTGGAGTGCTCAGCCGGCCACAGAAGATTGGTCTGCAGCCCCCACCGCGCAGGCCACTGAGTGGGTAGGGACCACCACAGAGTGGTCTTGAGCTGTTCTGCCAACGCTTAAGCAAAATGAGAATGAGGCTGATGGAAAATAAAGCAATTTCTAAAAATAAAAAAAAAATACAGATCACTTAAATAAAGGACATATTACATAGGTATTGGGGCCCATTCAGTGATCTCATAATCTATAACAACCTTTACATTACTTAGGTTTACATTAGGAACTCTAATGATTTATACGGAACTTAAGAACAGTGTGGATGCCTACCTTGAGATGCTTTTAACTAAAGCAATCATTTTAACATTTTCCAAAAACCTGTGACTACTCTAAGAAGTAAATCATATGTGTCTGAATGGACAATTAAGGAAAGGTGTGCATTGCTTTGACTTGGGATAAAAGTACTTTAGAATTTGCTACCATTTTGGAATATATGAGATCAATTTTAAATTTTGTCATCATTATAAATTTGCATGGTAGGTTTTATTTTTTCTGACGAAAATTTGAAGCTGAATGAAATTTTCTTTTAAACAGTATACAAATTAGAATTAAAACAGAAAACATTACAAGAGATATAGAATTCCATTTAATAAAGCAATACTAATTTCATAGTATTTATTGTAATACAGTGTTGTTTTCCAACCAGCTATTCATATTACTATATACATGCATGTAAAATTGGAAGAAGAGAGAAAAAAAGAAAGAAATGTATAAGAAATTAAGAAGAGAAAAAGTACAAACATTTGAAAATAGAAGACAAACAAATTAAGTATTATCTGCTCCTTTCCATAGACCAGCAGAAGTGCACAGTACAGTTGTCCAAACCATCCTGCTTACATGTGCAGATAAATCTCTTTCATTCACTCCCTCTCCTGTCCTTCTTAACTCGGTAACTTTTTCCTTTTGAACAATTTCATTCTTTTTTCCCAGGATCTAATGCAGCATTTACATTCCAGTTTTTCTCTTTCATGTTCTCACACTAAGAAGGCACTATGATATTTGTGCATGTGGGTCTGATTTATTTCAATTAAGAATATGCTTTCTAGTTGCATCCCTTTACCAACAAAAGACTCAGATTTATCATGTTTTCTAGCTAATACTCTGTTATATAAGAGTACCACATCTTTATCCATTCTTCAGTGATGGGCATCTGGGTTGTTTTTGGGATTTTAGCTATGGCAAATTAAACTGCTATTAATATGGATACACATATATTGCTGTGGTATGAGATTTTTTTCATTTCTTCTCTAAAAATGCCCAGGAGGGGAATAGCTGGGTTCAGTGGGATCTCCAATTCTAGATGTTTAAGGAATCTTCATATTGGTTTCCATAATGGTTGTACCAATCTACACTTAACCAATGATACTGAATATTTTTTCATATATTTACTTGCACTTTGTATATCTTTCTGTGAAGTGTATATTCCTCTCAGATGCTCATTTTTGGATTTGTCTTTGAATTTTGGGTCCTGATTTTTAAAAAATATTTATTTGCTCTGGAGAGAAGGCCGAGATACAGTCAGCTATAATTTTCTCCCAGTTTGTAGTTTTTCTTTTCACTCTGTTGGAGATTCACTTTGAAGTGCAAAAACTTTCCAAAAAGATAAGCTCCTGGTTGTTGATTCTTTCAAGTTCTTCCTTTGAAGTTTGGCTTTTGTTCATGAATTGTCTACCTACCCCTCTGTCTTTAAGATTTCTACCCACACTTCCTCCAGAAAATTTAGTGCTTTTGTTTTAATATTTAGACCTTTGATTCATTTTGACTGGAAAGTGGAATGAGATTAAATGAGGTACACAAAGTAATGCAGAACTCTGTTTATTTGTCTTCTTTGGGTTTTCCTTGAATATTGATTATTGACAACTCAGTAGGTAAAATTTCATGGTGAAAACATTGTTCTGCAATCTCATTTGAATATATCAGGTACTTTAAGTATTTGAACCTCTTAGATACGTAGTGTTACATGAGAAAGTACTTGTAACCCATTCTCTGAAGATCATTAGTATGATAAAATATGAATAAATAATAAATGAATACATTGTGAATGATATATAGCTACAGAATTCTGCTAAACGGATGTCTGCTTGGTAATTCATGACACTAACAAAGTGGTAGAATAATTATGTGAGTAAAACAGTAAAACTCACGAGTGATGTGGAGTAATATGTCTGCTCTTCTCATATGAACTTTCTTGTGCTACTGGAGCCCCTGGAAACAAAGCCATAGCGTTGAGCATCTGTGTTTCATGTGACTTGGTCCAAGAAACACTGAATGTAAATAAAGCATGATCTTATAAGTTCACCTTTTGCAAATGCAAGAGCAAACAAAATGTAAGAATACAGCTACTAATTTAAATAACTTACAAGGAGCAGAAGCAAAACTCAAGAGAAACCTGAAAGCAACATTAACTGGAAATTGCCTGCTTATGGAGGAAGGCTAAAAGACACTTGAGTGTCTGTTGTTAAGTCAGAACTTCAACAAGATGTGGTAGTTGTTCAAACCGAAATGATTGAAGAACAATAAGGAAGCAGACAAATGCACAGACTCAAAGAAGACATGAGGGCTTGGATCAGTCTCTCTCTTCTGTACTAACAGAGGTGGGATAAAGCATCACACCACTGAGGGCCCTAAAGTAATAATAATCACTTCTTTAAGTTGCCATGTCTATGAGCCATGTATGTGGGATCTATTAGCTGATGAATTCTGTCTTAGATTCTGTCACAAAACTGGAGTCTGAAGTCAGCTGGCATTGTTATATCTGATGGCTTCTCAGGTAAAGGAGCTGTTTCTGGGGACTGTTAGTCACTGTATGGCAAATTAGTGCAGGTGGCTGGTAGAAGTCCCCTCTCTGTGCTGGAAGGGATAAGCCCAGGACTGCTCCTCACAGCATGTCAGCAGAGTGAGAATTTCAACAGACCAACGCAAAAACTCTGCTTTTTCTCACCTACCTTGAAAGACACTCTGTGTGACATCTATTGTGTTGTACTGATCTCACAGGTTAGCTCTGACTCTACTGAGTGCTGTCTAGAAGACCAACTACTGTGTTTTCTAATCTTTTACCCATAACTTTGAAAATGACTTATGCACTCCTGATGGCTACTAACATAAAGAGTTTGGGACATAAGCCAAAGTCATTCAAGATAATTGCTTGCATATATCTCATTTGAATATTAAATATTGTCATTATATCATCCACAGTCAGAGTATAATGTTATTCAGAGCTATTTAGTACATTTTTATTATTAAGAAACTTGCCATGTTATTTAATTAAATACCTGAATATTCACCAGGAGTTACCTTTTATGAGCTGCTTGATAATATACCAAGTTATATTCCATGAAACTAAAAGCATTACTTAACTGAGTTTCTAAAATAATTACATTGCACTCATTTTACAGGTAAAGAGTCTGAGTTTATTGGATACAAGAAAGATACACAAGTCAGCAGAGCTGAGACTGGAACTTACATCAACATGAATCCCAATGTTCTTAGTGATTTCTATGCTATTCCTCTATAGCAGGTTATGCTGTGCTCTTCTCTCTGCAGCACTCAAGCTTTGTGCCATAATATGCATCACAGGAAAAATGTTACAGAATCAGTTTTATAAGTGAAACAGTGACCAGTTATTAGCATTAAAGAGAATTGTTGAAAAGTATCAGGAAGTTTAGAAAAGAACTAATGAAACTAGAAAAAGAAAATCAGAATTGGAAGTATCCAGATAGGTCACACACAGCAAAAGAAATTGTGGCAATATGACAATTAGGGACAGATGCAAAGTCCCTTAAAGCATCCAGACATGGGATAAAAGTGAGTAACTTGGACTATGTAGGTAGTATTGAGTGCTAAGGAAACAGCAAGGTTACAGAATGCAGTAAGAAAAGGAGGAATGTAATCAAGTGCACAATGGCCACTACTATTCCTTGAGGATAATTCTTTGTACCTTTGTATTCTAATCTGAAAATAGGGCCACCACTGCTGCCAATATACACCTCTGAGGGTAAAAGCCATTAGTAACGCATCTACTTTTGGGATTGCTTGTCACATAAATAATCAAAAAGGACATTTTTGTATTTTGGCCGCTGTGCTGAGTGCTAGACACATAGTGCTGTCCTCGGTGCAGTTTGGACTCTTTACTTTCTTCCACATGGCCCAGACAGACCTAGATAATGCCAGAAAATATCTTTAAAACTGTGCTTAAGCTAAAGGTAAAGAAAGTAACCTTTCCTCATAAAATCTTTCATTAAAAATGAATACAAACATTTTTCCTTTTAATGGCTTTTAAATACACAGTATTCTGTAACTTTAAATTGATCACACTTAGCTTGATCTTTGTGATGGCTAATTAGTCCACATCCTCTTCATTTTTCTTCCTGTATAATAAACTCTGAGAACAGGGTGTTTCTCATTATGGTTCATTCTTATAATGCCAGTGCTCAGTATACTACCTAGCAAAGAGGGAGGCCTCCATGAATACACACTAATTAAGTTATTTATTAAGGATTCTGGTAAAAAGTGAGATGCTAGCTTTATAAGGATAAACCACACATGCACATACACACAAATACATATGAGGCTTTATTATCATTAATTGTTTACATTATTACATCCAACTTTCATATTTGATTGATTGATTGACTGATTGATTTTTGGCAGAACCAGGGGATTGAACTCAGGCCCTTGAGCTTGCCAGGGAAGAACTCATTCCACTGAGCCATCTCTCCAGCCCCAATTTTCACATTAGTTTTAATACAAGGTTATAGTAATTCATGGATTTGTCTCCCAAAAGGACATTAGGTAAATGTCAGGACATCAGCACTGTCTTTCTCAAATAAACCCATTTATACATTACTTGTCACTGAAGTGTTGTCGTACTTACCATGTAAAATTTAAGCACGAAAATGTGATCTATGAGGCTGATATAGTCTAAGCAGATCCTAAGAGTGTGCTGCACATGTCTTAGTTCTTGATTCCTTCCATGGACTTGAAAAACAATGGATTTCCATTCTTGTCTAATTGTCCAAGTTGGCAGTAACATTAGGCCGTATGCTAGGTGTTGGACCACACTAAAAGATGTGAAGATGGATGCATATAGGTTTTATGTGCCCTTAGAAAACTTTAACTTTAGTGAGAGAATTGGCATTGTTCTAATTCAGTTTGGGCTATCACGAATAGTAAGTTCAAATATCAGGCCCATAGGAAAGCCTATTTTGGTAGAGAAGCAATCAGGGAGATCTAAAGGAGAGCTATGATTTTGAATTTATAAGAAAAAAGAATAAGACAGTGTTATGGCTCAGTGGAATAATCACTTGCCTGGCAAGTGCAAGGGCCTGATTCGATCCCCAGTTCTGCCAAAGGGAAAAAAACCCAGTGATGCACCATTGGAATGGGATGAGCCACTGCATCTTAACAAAACACTCAACTTTAATTGTGCTATGTTTATTTTATATACACAAAAATTAGCAGAGTTTACCGAACCCAGTTGTGTTTCAAGTTCCTTAATGATTGCTTTCACAAGATTCAAAAAGTGAATAAATGATTCCAAAAACAAACCCTTGAATTACTAAGCTGTTTATAATATGACCCATGTGCATTTTTCTGAGGATTTACTATCTGGCTTAAACAAGAAGCAGTAGTCTGAGTGCAATGACCAAGAACAGCATCAACTGGAGGACATTCCAGGTTCTTCAAAGTAAGAATAGCAGGTACCATGACAGGAGACACCAAAATAGTCATAGAGGTGCCAGGTAGCAAATGATAGTGGAAAACACATCCTACACATTTATAAGGAAAGAACATAGGAGCGAGGATGAAGGTTGAAGGAAAGAGCTTTTATTTCTGTCCTGTCTGTCCCTAGGACTCTCATTTTTCAGCTGCAGTCTTAGTCTGGTCTAAACAGGATGAAATGGGATTCAGCTGGCTACCATGGCTTTGCTGTGCTCATGTATTTTTGTCTTGGTCCTGCTGATCATTATATTAAACATTCAGCAGCGACCTGGGGCACCTACCATACCTGAGTGTCACAGGCGTTCCATGAACATGACCAAGCTCTTCTTAAGAGAAATTACGGATAAGCATGTATTGCAGGAGTGGCATTATTTTATTTTGACGGGAGAGATTAAAAGAAGTACGCATCTGTTATTTTGCATCTTCATTGCAGTAGCAATGCACAAAGCTACTTTTACAAATGTGATTTTCCCAATCCCAATCCTTATGAAATCACTCTTCTCAGATTAGGTAAACTATCAGAAAAATATTTTTATTTCAATTTTTCCTTCTGTCTCTTCCCCTCTGACAAATAAACATTTGTGGTAAGATTTAAATGCAAACCTCCAAATCTTTGCTCAGCATGAAAATCTCTCCAAAGTCCTTGCATTCATATAAAGCTATAGAGAAGTAAAGAGGTATTATAATGTAATGATTGGGTGATGAGAAGAAAAATGAAACAGCTGGGACAAGGTGAAGCCTGAGACTCCAGGGGAAATCAAATCCATGTCCACAATAATGCTTTTATGCACTGACTCGTTGGAAAACAAATACAATTTATTAGACGCATTTGCTATGGTGAATTTTTCCCAGAACCACTGTTCACTAATGCTTAATATTAGAATAATAGAAAAATAAATATTTTAATCATGACACACACTGATTCTCGCCATTACCTTCAAGACCTGTTAAAACGAAGCATGTGCTTGCTTTTTCATTTGTCTTGTTGAAAAAATAAAACCCAATATATAAAGACTCATGAGTTCATTTTCTCTCCTTTCCTCCTGTCTTTTCCCCTCTTGGTGTCGACTTTCAACACATAATAATTTACAATACATTTCCTTCTAATTAGACTGAGCTGAAATTTCAGCTAAAGCAGATAGGAGTCCCTTCTGGTTTTTATTTGAATAATGACTGGCCAGAAATCCAACTTTTCATCCAGGGCAGCACAGGGAGCAGGTCCAGAAGCTTGCCATTGAGGATAGATTTTATTTAAATGCATAGTTTATATTTGGTGTCTTTGCTGCATAATGTGTTTTTTTATGTGTGTATGCAATTTTAATTTTTTCATTAGGAGGTGAGACCATGTGCCGAGGGGTTTTCTCTGGAGGCCTGTTCTCCTGGCTGGATATGTATGACAGGTTTAAGCATTAAATGGCTTTAAGCTTGTCAAAGAAAGGTTATTAAAACTGTCCCTGCCTTTCAGGCTCTGCGCTCAGTAGGAGGCCGAATGCAATCCTCTGGGGCTCTTTCTACTTAGCCATGTCATTTGGCTCCTTGCCTACAGCAAAAAAATGAGACACCATCTGTTATTTCTCACTAATGGCTGTGGGTCCTGAGTTAGCTTGGCTCGCTCTGCTTACCCGCTTCCCACCAGCGACTGGACACGGCCTCGCTAACGTGATTCTCTATAGAGAACTATGCTTTATTATTTATTAATGGGTTTTAAGCTGTGGAACTGCTTACATAATCTAGGACACCGCTGAAATCTAAGCTATGTACATTACTTTATTACTACTGTAAAGTCTATATTTTTATATTAGGGTGATCAAGGTTTTTTTGCATGAGTTACCTTTTCTTCTGGTGAAAAGAATAGCTTATATTAATCAAAGTTTCTATGAGTCTTCTAAACTTTTTTCACAAGATCATGTCCTCTTCGTATTGTTACTGCCATTTTATAAATGGAGAAACAACAATGACCAATTTATATTACTTTAGTAATAAAGAAGGCAATGAAGGTGAACCTAGCCCAAGCTTTCCTGCAGAGCTGCATCTTCCATGACTATACTGGTGCTTCTCCGTGTTACATCCTGGGCTCTCTGGAGCTTATACTTAAAGTGTGCAGCTTAAAAACCACTGTATACCAGAAGCAAGTTATTTTCCTCTGTGTGCTTTTCAGTGTTCCCATTTACTTATAAGTGAAGAGGTGCCTTCAGGTTGTGTCAGGAGTCATCAGGGATTTCCACCTCGGCTGCCCATCTTCGCCTAAGGGCATGCTATGGGCATGCAACCTGGTGAAGATCCTCAATGTTAGCTAGATGCAAAGCTCTTGCAAACACCAGTCACTGGAAAAGCACTGACTGACACATGGCTCACTAGCAGTTCCCCTTTTGCATCTCACCATGGGGCTGTGCTTTGTGGACATGTAACCACTCAGTCAGACGAAAGCTTGGTGAGCTTTTCAGCAAGGATGCGTTCGATGGCTGAAGGTACGGAAGCATTACATAGTTTTAGAAATATTGCGTATGTTTTCCTGAGGGAAAGCTGCAAGTAGAGAAGTACCTAAAAGAATAAAAATAAGTTTGCTTCTATTTGCAAATTTAAACCAAAATTGATTCCAGAAAATGTCACTATGATAAATGTAAAGATAAAGAAATGTTAACTGCCTCATTGTAGTGTTATTATTGGCAAATTTTTTAGACATTAGTGATGTGTAGGGTAGCCTGTAAATTGTTACAGACTGTAAATCATTACCTAGCATCCTAGATCTGCTGCATACTAGTACAGCTTAGGTAAAATGTTTTGAAAACTTTACTGTAAGGAAAGTTTTCTTATGAAAACCAAAGAACAAAAGAAGGATATTTAATGTAGTCATAAGCACTGTAAATTACAAAGGCATAATATTTACAGAGTTTCTTAAGCTTATTTATTTTGAAGTGGTAGTGACGCTCAATATTTTCTTTTTTTTTTTTGCTTTTTTTTTTTTTTTTTTTTTTTTTTTTTTTTTTTTTTTTTTTTGCAGAACCAGGGCTTGAACTCAGGCCCTTGTGTTTGCTAGGAAAGCAAACTACTGCTTATTCCACTGAGCCATCTCTCCAGCCCCTCAATATGTTTTATCAGTTGTATTTTTCAAAAACGCCTTGAACTCATAACTTCAAGGTACTTTGAAAGACAGAAGGTAGAGAGCCTGTTCAGTCTTTCAGATCTCTAGATATTCCAAATACAAGCTTGTAGTTTCACACACATCTTACCTTATTTTTTCTCCCATAAGTTAATCTCCAGTTCCATTCTATTTTACCTCTAAACAGTCCCTTGGAAATCACCTCTCCTTTCCATTTCTGCTATAAAGTGGTAACAGCTTCCCAAATGATTTCTCCACCTCCTGTCTCCACATTATGACCAGCACAACTTTCTAAAACACAAATTGGGTTTCATAAATGTAGCCCTTGCAGAACTTCACAGATATTCCACAATGAACAATGAAAGTTATCCTCCTGAGCATGGCTTTTAAAGTCGTCTGAGATCTGACCCATTTTTATATTTCTGATACTCTCTTTCTATGCTTTTATCAGATTGGACTGCTTGTGGCTTCCTGAACACAGAATAACTTTTCTTTAACATATATGGCCTTTTCCCATCTTACCTTTCTGGAGTCTGGGCCTGTCAACCTTCTATACACTATTTAAATGTTAACACTGTCTGCAAGTCTGTGACTAAACCAATCCCTTTTACAAAATTGTTCCAGTTATTTTGGGCACAGTTATATAATTGGTCTTCTTTTATTAAGAGTTTCTTAAACCAGGGTCTCTGCTATTTTTTCTTTTTGCAAGAGGTCCATGGAGAATGTGGCAGTCAAATCTAGAGATGGTGTGCAATCATCCCTGTTTTGTGGGATTTTATGCTCTTCACTAGCCTTCCAAGTTTCATTACAGTTGGCCAATACTATCATGTCTGTACTACATAAGTGATGGTGTGTTACTCCTATGTTCAGAAATGGCATTATGGCTTTCTTTTCTGTCTCATTCAAGGATTGCTCACTCTAAACAATCTCGATCCATGTCACAAGCAGTCTTCTGAATTAGCCCACGTAGCTGAAAATTTAGCTATCACTATGGGGAACTTTAGGAAAACTCATGTCAATTGCCATGCAGAGTGTGCCATTTTGGACCTAAAACCATCAGCTTGTATTAAGCCTTCAGCTGAAAGTAGCCTGAACTGACAGCCTCTTCAGACCTCATGAAAGACTTTAAGCTAGTATCACCAAGCCAAGGTACGATCTAATGTCTGATTGGTATGCTTTTAGACTTAAAACTCCCGAAAGTCTCATGTTCAAATGTGGGACTCTTAGAAGGCTAATGGGATTGTGGGACATTATATTCATTAAGAGATTAACCCACTAGTGAGTTCAGAGCAGAATGAGGTTTGGAAGATGGGGTTTCCTGGAGCCAGGTCAGTCAGGCATGACCTACAAGGCGTATCTGTATTTCAAGTGCCACCCATCTCTCTTTGCTTCCTGGCTGCCATGGGATGTAGCTCCCCTGCCCCACAACGTTTTGTCATGTGATTTCTGTCTCGGAGTCAAACAACCATAATCTGAATCCTTTGAAAATCACAAGACAAGTAACACTCTCCTTTAAGTTGCAAGTCCTAAGAGTGGTTTCAATAGTAGAAAAGTGACTAATATAGAGAACTGGAACTAAACAAGTAGGCTTCCTGCTGTGACTCTACCTGACCATGTGGAACTGGTTTGTGGGATGAGTATGGAATGATTTGGAGATGACAACTACAGAAGACTTAGAATGCTGTAAACAGACACTGGTGAGAGATACAATGGGAGATCAAAAGATGAGAATGCATATTAAAAAAAAAAATGACGGTAAAGGCCAGACTCATGAAATTTTATAGGGGACTCTTAGATACTGGGGCAAAGATCAGGTGTGTTTCAATTTGAAAAAAAAATTGTCTAAGTTACATCTACAGTCTAAGACTTAATTTGTGGCTGAATTGAAGGTGACAAACTAATTCAACTGTTTTTTTTTTTAAGTGAACCCAGCATTCAGACATGGGCACTCCTGGTTGCTTTTAGTCAGATTTATACTAATAATCCAAAGGAAAAACTAGAGCCAAATGATGTGAAAAGTTTGCAGTTTCACTGGAAAGTAGGTAGCATCTGCAAAGTTAGGGCGGAGGAAAGTATAGTTGCTGGAAAGATTAGCATTAAAAAGAGGCCAACCACGTTGTGTTAGGACGATAGGAAACATTACTTAAAGGCATTTGAGGAATTGCCCAGACCTCACCCTTCATAGGCTGAAGAGAATAAAAGTGTGAGCTCATCTGAAAGGTGCTATGAGAAGAAAGCAACAGGACTGCCCTACTTACTCAGGGCTCTGTAAGGAAGTGTTTCCCTGAGGTCAGCCATACAGTTACCAAGAGACCACTGAAGTTGTGATCCAATGGGGCCCTGATAGTGCTCTGGCAGGAGGCCGATCTGGGCAGTGTCCACATGGTGCTTGGTTTCTTAGGTGAGGAAAATGCAAAAGATGTTAGGTTACTGTCTCAGGTGCTCTTCTCTCGTTGCTGGACAAATACCCAACACTCAAAATTAAGGAAGAAAAGGTTTATTTAGCTCACAGTTACTGGAGATTTCAGTCTATCTTCAGTTTGCTCCATGTCAGAGTGGCACATGGCAGAGGGCAGCTATTCATGGCAGTGGCAGATAGCAAAACAGCATGAGCAAAAGGGAGGAATAGCAGCGAGAATGGGTACAGATACCAGATCTGTCTCTCTTAAGTCACATTCAGGTTATCTGCCCCAGGATGGGTGCAGTACTTACACCCCTAATCCCAGTGGATCATGAGTTAATCGCAAACTCTGGAAGTCTAACCCATGACTGAAGGAAGCTTTGGGGGGACACGTAGACACAAACCATAACAGTTACAAAGGCTTCCTCCAACATCTCATGAGCAGGCCTGGAAGGACAACAAAAATCGGTGACACAGCCACAGTTTCTGCCAAAAGCCCCTGAGAAAGTGATACCTGCCACTGTAAGTGCCAAGTCGAAGAAGAATAGAATATCCCACCCCCCAAAAAAACCCCAGCAAAGTTGCATTTACTATTTCATTCCTAGGACTTACTTCTGAGCTAAAACTATAAGACCATATTAT
This sequence comes from Ctenomys sociabilis, assembly GCA_004027165.1. NCBI lineage: Eukaryota > Metazoa > Chordata > Mammalia > Rodentia > Ctenomyidae > Ctenomys > Ctenomys sociabilis. The sequence goes on along the minus strand of PVKA01006864.1, from coordinate 35,883 downwards.
ATAAGATTTTCTAATTAAGTGAAAGTTTGCTTTAAATGTAGAACTTGAAGCAAATATAGGATTATAGAAAATATTTTATCTGTTAACGTCAATGAAGCTCATTTAAGGGCCTATAATAATAGAGATATGTGGATTACTTTCTAAGACTGTGGAATTGCAAGTGTTTTAACACTTTAAGGGAGTTCTTCCAGTAGAACATATAAAGAGAAAAAAACATGAATGTGTGGATAAAAAATATGCATGAGAAAAGTATTAAGTGTGTGTCTTTCAACAAAAATCTAAACTTGAATATCTAATGTGTGGCCAGAGAAAATATCCCTAGTCATTTTAAGGTGATTAGGTCCTCAATGAATGAGAGTACTGTAAGGTAGACTAGGCTTCAGGTGTGTGTGTGTGTGTGTGTATACACTTGGAATGTATGTATTACAGAGATGCTTACAAACTGTGTTATTTCAGTAAGATCCAAAGTCTCAAAGTTTGGTTGGAAATAATTTTTATGGGATTTCATGAAAAGCACACAGGGAGGGTTGGCCAGATTATCAGCAGATTAAAGCACCTGCTTAGGCAGATGCACTGACCAGGGTTCGATCCCCTGCGGGCCATTCCAGCCCTGTTCCCAGGGTGAAGTGAGATGGTGACTGAGACGGGTTGTGGCAGCACATGCCTGTAATCCCAGCACTTGAGAGGCTGAAAACAGGAGAATCTCTATAAGTCTGTGTAACAAAGCCTTGTAGACCCCACACTAAATACAAAAACAAAACAAAAAACACACCAGCTTTTGCAGGGGATCAGCTGAAGCACTTATGCACAGAAAAGATGTTCGAAATTATCTGTTCCTACTGATAGATATGTTTTACATTGATTCTACTTCATTATCAGTCACTTTTATACCTTGAATAATGGATTATAATTTGTTTTTCTTACTTCTGAAAGAGGAAAAAATTTCTTATGCTGACTTGACTGATGCGGTCCAGCATTCTGGTTTTATGTACTATGCCACTCACAATTAGAAAAGTTTGGAAAAACTGTTTCATTCAATAAACCAACAGGAATTAAATAACAGACATATAAGGACAGCGCTTCTCCCAGCTATAGCTCCTAGCCCGCACAGGAGCTCTTAGAAGCTGATCCGAAGCAGGCGAGTCTGCGAGCACTAGCCACCGCTCTTGCTCTTGCTCTCTGTGGTCCATCACGCTGCAGCAGGCGCTTGGCTCCAATCTTAGCCTAAGGCAGAGCCATACTTTTACATTTTTTGCATGTTCTTTGTAGGAGATGAAGCAAAGAAGAAAATCACTTTTTAAAAAGGCAAATGCCAGGTTCTCAGGAGCTCTACAGGTGTAGTTGTGCTTGCTTTCCTAAAGCTTTGTGATTGTTTGGGGAATTCTTAATAATATTATTTTCCCAGCAGATGTTTTCTCTGGAGAAGTAAGTGATTCACAAAACCTTCATATCTACAAACCACCTCCACAAAACTGCATCCAAATAGTAATCTTGTCTGTAATTAAACAGTGTAGCAAGACTTTTAAAACAAACACTGGAGTAAGTTTTAATTTGTTTTAAATTAAATATTCCAAAGTTCCTATGGGTAAAACTATGCAGTCGCCCTTCTTTCACAGGAAAGGCTATCTGGAAAGGTTGCACCCTGGTCTTCACTCCACTCTTATTTCTTACACCTGGTCTTCTCCAGCTATATGATTCCCTTGACTTAAGTTTTCTTGTAGTCTGCAAATCTGCTCTTCCTTGATTCAAGACCTCAGTACACACTCTTTCTCCACCTTGGACTGTTCTCTCTTATTCTCTCAGGTCAGCTGTAGCGAGGCTTTCAGAGTTCATCTTAGTGATTACTTCCTCCTCCAAGAAATTTCCAGAGTGCCTCCCTAGACACTTTTAGAAGCACATAGCCAAGCATGTTGGGGCATGTCTGTATCCCAAGCATTCCGGGGTCCTGAGATGTGAGGAGTGAAAAATCAAGTCCCTCCTGGGAATCTTAATCAGAGCCTGACTCTAAATGAAAATGGTTGAAAGCGTGACTCAGTGTGGGCACCCTGGGTTCAGTCTCCAGTACTGAAAAGTGAAAGCAAAAATAAATAAGAAAACAAAAATACTGTGCAGTTCTTTCATTGTTCTAACTTTATGCCTGTATGACCATGAGGAAAATGCCTGTGTTTGCATCTTAGGTAAGCTAAGCTACTTTAACAAAAGACCACAGTTTGGTGAGCTTGCAAAATAAATTACAGTTTTGGAAGCTAGATGGCAACAACTGAGATCTGGAAGGTTTTCTTCCTGGTGACATGCTCATTTCTCACTTGCATGTGGTTGGTATCTCCTGAATCCTCAAATGGCAGAACAAGGAAGTTCTAGCGTTTGCCTTTCTCATAGCATAGGTAATAACATCATCAAACGGGCTCCTCTCTTATGGAGCTATTGAGCCTAACTACCTCCCAAGCTCCCAGGTCCTAATAACATCACATCAGGGATTAGAGGTCCAACATATAACAGGAGAAGGTGGAATAAGATTTGCTCAATAGCAGCCCCTATTAGACTTTTCAGAAAAGTCTTTTCAGAAAGACTTCTCATTCACAGAAAGTTATTAGCACAGAAATGCATACTCCCAACCCAGGTACCTAGCACACAATAGGCATAATAAATAGCTATGGGGTAAATGAGAGAAATTCTCCTAAAGTATTTGATCATAACAAAAATAAAGAAGCTTGTCTTGAAAGAAGAGATCTACGCAGGATTTAAAGGAGGTCTGTCACATAACAATACTATTGTGATTATTTTCCTGCAACCTGAGAGCTTATTAGTGTTTATGGTGGCAGAGCCCGCTTCACCCCACTGACACATAGATGAAGTTTTCCTTTTGATGTTGCTATTGCATTTTCTCCTTTATTTATGCCACTATTCTTCAATTCAAGCACAAGAACCCACAGTAAGACAAACTAGAACCAAAAACATCAGGATCTTTTGGATGTGGAAAACATTCCCCAAATTTTTCAGGTCCCCTTGCTGGTCCTGCACCTGGGTCTCACTAACACAGCAATTAAGACTGGGTGTGGTGCTGAGTGCCTGTAATCCCAGTTGTTGGGAGGCTGTAAACAGGTGGCTCACTATGAGTCTGATCTAGTAGTGAGATCCTGAATACCCTGTAGACCCTTCCCAAAAATGCAGAAAAAAAAAATTAGGGTCTAAAAGAAACTAATCTTAGTCTTTTTCCAAGGGTTTGCTCAGGATTTTTGTCAGGCCTACTGACCCTCCAACTAATAAAGTGGCGATCTCTATTTTCATAGAAGTTTGAATGCTAGACAGGCTGACTGACAAAAACTATTGGGGGACAGCCTAGCTGAAGGTTGGAATTAAATATTGGCCCAGTTTGGGAGAATGAAAAAGAAAAAATCTTAGTTTATTGTGTGCAAATTCTTGGTTCCACAGCATTTTTATACAGATCTCTTGTCTGGGTGGAAACAAGCAAGAATTTAGGGAGGAAATAAAGAGTGGCTCCAGAGAACCAGAACTGAAAGCGTGCCTAGACCCTTAAGGCTCCTACTCAAATAAGGATGTTCACCAGGTGAGCAAATAACTCAAATGTGAGAGTGCAGGGCTGGGCTGTTCATAAATTGCTGTGATAATTAACATTGAGTTGATAAGTATACCTTGGGAATCAAGGGATGCATGAACTTCCTAGAGATGACTTAAATTTCAGGTCCAACAATCACCGAGGCTGACAATGTCCAACTATTTCCTGATTTACTTTTAATATTTGAAAAAAAAAAAAAGGAGGCCAGTAGCATTTGTGGTATAAAGAATACCACCACCTGGCACAGTACAGGCGCTCAAGTATAATCAGTATTAGTCACCCTGCTCCATGTAGTTCTATCCTGTCCAATACTGGCTCTGAAATTGAGGGATTGTTTCTAGAGAGAGGTTTGAGCAGGCATCAGTGGACACAGCTGGCTATTGGCAGAGACAGAGAAAAAGAGGTCTCCCAGGTCCAAGATGATTTTGTTCTATGCTTGGTGTATCTGAGCTGGGGATGATGGCTTTTCCTCTTCCACCAGGTCACAGAGTATAAGAAATTGCCATTTTCCTACTTCTAGGACATATACTCATCCAACAGGATTAGAGGTGTTGTAGCAAACTTGGGGAAAGGTATTTTTTTTAATAACTAACACAATTAAGAAGGCATAATGTTGCAACTGTGTTTATAGACCAAGTATTCATGGAAACATGAAGGAAGGAAAGATGGCGGCAGGACTGGATCTTGGATACAGAAATGCAAGTAGACCCCAGTGGCTTGCTCAAAGGTATAACGTGCATCCTTCCAAACTCTCCCTTCAGGTTCTTGGTTCATGTATGTAGGCTTTTCCTTGTTCATCACTCTCTGAATACTTTCCTCAAACATTTAGATTTTGAAGTCACTATTCCAGGGAAGGGAATGAGAATAAAACAAGGATATGGAGGATTCTTTTTTTGCCTCTCTCTCTTTTTGAAAGTTTTTAAATAGATTGCTAACTCAAAAACACAGCGACATACTAAGGATGCAGAAATCTGATGAAAAATGAGCCAATGAGCAACAAAAAGTAGTTGTGAGAAATGGGGCTTGTTAGCCAGAGGATAAGGGTAGCTTTCACAACTTACTTCCAACCTTTCCTCTGCCATTATTCATGAGATGGGCTGATATAAGGGCCCGCGGGGACAGACATGGTGATGAAGGAAATGAAACGCTCTGCTCCACTGTTTCTCTAGACAGATGAGGGGGGTTTTCTGTTTCTGGTTGGAGGTAGCGGGCGAGGACTGGGAGCCCTGAGGGACTGCCTCTCTGTTCTCTGTTCTCTGCACCCTGTGGGGAGACATAGGAGGACACGATGAGCCGGACGACTTGAGCTGGAAACTGAGCTCCATCTGATCTTTGCTCTGCTCCTGGATAACAGTGTGATCTGGAGCATGATATGTCACATCTCAACATCGCACTGTTATCTGTGAAGTAGGAGCAGTGAAACTGCATATTATGTTTTTGGGGTCCCATGGGTTCACTGTATAGTTCTGAATGTCTGGTACAGAGTTAGTATTGTCTGCTCTTCTCGCTTTCCTCCCTTCAGATGCAGCAAGAGCCTCATACCCTCTCTCATGGGAGTCAATGTGCTCTAAGTTGAGCAGCCTCAAAGAATTCAATGTAGAGGATGATTATGAGGCATTTGAGCTCACAACAACCACTGACTCTTTTCCCCATCACCTTTCCTTCCCAGCCAGGTGTGCTCAATCTGATTAACAAATAGGGTAATGAATTCAGCCAAGCTCAGCAGGCACTCTGCAATTTCTGGGATCTTACACACAGAGATTCCATTCTTGTCTGCATTGGGGCATGCAGTAAAATTACCCCACAGCATCGAACTCTATCTGGTTGGGAGATGGGTAGCAGTTGTCCACTGGAGCCAAGGGATGGGGAAATTTGTACACAATGCATGGGTGAAATATGGACAATGCATTTGGCCCCATAACTCATTCTGTAGCCTCATTCTCCATATGTCTTATTTCTCACTTATTTCTGATGTTGAAGTTAGAGGAGATGCAGTTAATTGCCCTACACTCTCCAAAATTTTCTGGATGGATACATCAAAGATAGGCTTTCTCTAAGAGCCATTAGGTTTGAAAGTTGATTTCAAAAGGTATATCTTATAATCAGTTTTCTTACTTGTAATCTATATTTAGTCATTTCTCCTTTTTTCCACTTATGTCCCAGTTAGAGTACTATGAGTCACATTGACGTTTGTAATCAATTTAATGGGAATAATGATAGGTACAAAATTTTTGCTATTTCTTCACCCAGATAGTTTGGGGAGTACTGGGAATTGAACTCAGAACCTTGTGCTTGCCAAGCCACTGAATCACCTCCCTAGCCCCACTTTTACCAGATTTTTATAGTTTTATTACCCCCAAATATTAGTTCTCATTTAAGGAATTGATTCACGTTTTGGGTTGCTGATCAATTATTTTTCTTCATCAATGCCTCTGAGTAAACTTAATTTTTCTTTCAATGTTTATAAAAAGTATGAAAGCATATTGTGACATGTAGTATAATTACTCCACAGTATCTAACTCTAGCTGGTGAGAAGGTGGTTAACAGTTGCCTATGGAACCAAAATATGGGGAGATTTATGTACCATGCATTTGTGAAATATCCACAAAGTATACATTGAAAGAAAATCTAAAGGTATCTTTTAGCTGGATTGTTATCAAATGACATTTAAAGATATTTGACTAACTCAATGGTGCCTCAACGCACTAGACTTTTTTCAAGCCTTGACACATTCACTTTTTTGGTCTTTTTTTCCAGTGCCTTCATGACAACTGTTTGAGATGAGGGCTGTGTCATAATTCTCATGGGAATACTCTTATAACTTGATTGTTGCTTGGCAAATTATAATCATTTCATACGTGCATCTTTGACCATTCTTTAATCCAAGAAACAACCTTTCTAGACTTCCCAGGAATCAGAGTCCATGTTACTGATTCTGTCTACTGCTTGCCCACCAGTGATGTTAGATTTATGAAGGGCACAACAGGGGAAATCAAACCAAAGTCATTGTCAACACATAGTAGTGACATGTCTTCTACTGCCATGAGGTTTAGCTATTGAGCTAGATGGATTATTGAAGGAACTCAATAATCTCCAATTAAAAACTTTTAACCTGGGAGAGACCGTATCAAATTGTTTTTCCTTTTAATGAATTAGTCCTGAGCTTTCTAAAATCATAAATGTTCGTGCAAGTGAAGCTGTTAGCCCCACCAGGGCTAAGCATTACATTCCTTCCCAATTCCCCATTGATCCTATAGCAGACAGAGTTATGGTTACTTCAAGTGTGCATTGCTTCCTTCAGACATACATGGAATGCCTATGTGCAATACATGGTACATGCAGGACACTTAACCTTTTTCTCAAAGGATGGGAAAAAAATTGTTCAAAATTCAGTTTTTTATCTGCACTTAAAAAATTATTTATATTTATTTATTTATTTATTTACTTACTTATTTATTTGGTACCAGGTTTCACTGCACAGCTCAGACTCATTGTGATCCTCTAACATCAGCTCTGGGATTACAGGCATGAGCCACCAGGCCTAGTTTCAGGGGTTGCACCCAGGTTCTGCGGCCAACATGGCATGCAGTACCAGGGATCAAACTCTAGCCCTTGACCTTACCAGGCAGATATTTAGATAGCTGAATTGTCTCCCTACCTGTAGGGCCACCTTGTAGGATTGCAGAGTCTGCAGAATTGCAACTTTATGCTCTATTCTCCGAATGGTTAGTCCACTGTTCCATTCTGTATCACAAAAGATGCCTTTTGCCTTTGAAGACAAGTATTTATGCACACTGGCTTTGCTTGCTTTGCTCCTTCTAGTGACATATGGCCCATAGAGCGAGCAAAGAGTGCAAGTAGCTGCATGACACTGTCATCCTTTCTGAGGTTAGCGGGGAAGGTGGGGGTGAGGGGCCAAGCAGAAAAAGAGGAAGTAACCGATTTCAGCCAAAGATGTTTTGGGGCTGGAAAACCTAGTCTGGATTCTATAAAGGTGCGGAAACTCATTAATGAGTGGGACAGATCAGAGCAAACCGTTCATTCAGACAATGCAAACACATGCTCAGATCTTGCCTTTCCATCTGTGCTTCATGCGCTTGGTTTTAATTTAGTGTTCTACTATGACAGATTTTCTCAGATGAGTGGCTTTAAAATTACTTTTAAATTGAACACACTGCATTACTACTTGTTATTTACTTTTGTCCAGAGTATTTGCCAACGCTTTCATAAAAATGATCCTACACACACACACACACACACACACACACACACATACACACACTTCTTACTTTTCACATTCCTTCTTTGGTTGATTTTCAGTTTTTATTTTGGGTTACATGAGATTCCTTACTTAATTTGGGCCCAATATTAATAGTATTTCATTATCTTTGTCTGCTGACTTAACTCTACAGTGAGGCATCATCTGGTGTCTGTCCCCTGTGCCTCTAATTGCTTAATTAATATTCAAATCCAAGGTTTTAAAAAAGGGTGGGTGTTATTTTAAGTTATGAGGTAGTTAATTGCTGCTATGACACTGCTGAAGCTGTCAAGTAGCATCAATAAAGAGATTATTGGCAGACAAGTCCAGCTTGGGAGTAAAATAAAATAAATCACAAATTTTTCTAAAGATTGTGATTTAACTCACAAATTAGCATTGGTATTCTAAAAATGATGTGAAGTTTATACATCAATACTAGTTATTCAACCCAATGAAAAATTAAATTTACAAGCTGGAATTTTAAAAAAGCTGGAAAATGAAACAAAAAACCCCCTATAAATCTACACATATTAATGGACTGAAATGTGATGCATGTATTGTGTCATATTTAAATTGTGCTAAACATTTGTCCCAGCCTCAAACATTTGTTATTTCTTTATGGCAAAAATATATTTGGGCGTATTATTAGTAAATTATATCAGTTTGAAAGAATGTTTATAAAAATGAATTAGTACCATTGTAGTGAGTAAGTTAACTTAAAAAAATAACTCACAAGAAGATATCATGATACATGTTTAAAATATATGATTCTGGGAGCTGGGGAGATGGCTCAGTGGAATAAGTGCTTCCCTGGAAAGAGCAAGGGCCTGAGTTCAACCTGGTTCTACCAAAAAATAAAAATAAGTAAATAAATAAATAAATAAATAAAATAAAACATATGATTTGCTACCAACATTTTTGACAGATAAAACATATTTTATCTGAAAAATACTACTGCTTAATATCAGCTAGAATGTATATTTTGTTTTGTATAAATAATTGAAATTATTATATAATTTTAAACTTGGCAATATTATGAAATTACGTATACAAATTCAAATAGGAGGAAATATTAGAAAAATAAAATGAATGAAGAAAAGTGATTAAAAATGGATTAGGAGCAATAATGCAAAATTACAGAGGCAAAAATCCTAGACAAAATTGTGTAGACAGTGTTAATAAACATAACAGAGAAGAACAGTGAGCTGCACTGGCGTTCTTTATAGCCATTCATGTAGCAATTAGATGAGACTATCTGTGCTGCCAACCAGGGGTGACACTGCTACATTCACCATTGGCCACGACATCATTCGATGAGCATGGCAAAAAGCAGTTGCAGCTCAGTGGCCCGGGATTTGCTTCACCTTTACAAGGCCTGGGCTTGACTTCTAGCATGGGAAATAATAAGAATAAAGCTTTGGCAATATGTTTCAGAATGGGAAAATTGTTTATTATAGAAAACATGTCTAATTTTTTATTAGAACGAAAACTCGGTGAAGATCAAAACTAGGTTGGTTTTGTTCCAGCCAGATAGTCTCTCTTTCTCTCTCTCTCTGTCTCTCTCTCTATGTATATGATTAAATATTAAAATATATATATATATTATATTATGACATATATGTTATGATCAATGAAAACAATAGTAATAAATAAATAAAATTTTAGAAAAGAAAATAATAGTTATGACTTCAATCCCAGTAAATAACACAAAGTTTTTTATGTAATTCATCTGAATAATTGTGTGCTTTGTAAATTATTTGAAAGATTTCTAAGTGGTAAAAAACAGTATGTACAATTGCATTTACTTTTGGATTACTTGTAAAAGCAAAGAAATCATAGGCAACATTAATATATTAAACATAAAGGAAGCCATTAGTGGTTTCTGTCTGTCAGCCAGGATGGATCTAGCAATGAGAAAACAGTAGGATTTGTGATATATTAGCTGAATTTTAGTCACTTTAACAAGACCCGCAGTTAACAAAAGAGAGGTTTACTTTGCTCATGCTTTAGGAGATTTAGTTCATTGTTAGCTGGTTCTAAGTCTTGGGAACGGTCGTGGAAGAGGAGAGCTGCTTGCCTTATGGCGGCCAGGAACAGCGAGTGAAGGGAGGAGAAAGGCAGGGAGCAGACCCTTCGGGGTTAGGTCATCAGAGACCCAGCTCTTAGGGCCAGCTGCCCCTCCAGACAGCCCGCTCAGCCATGGATTCTTCAGTGGGTTCATTCACTAAAGAGTATAGATCCAATCGCCTACTGACATCTTTTGAACACAGGAGTCTTTTGAGGGCCGGACTAAATGTGCACCACAACAAGTTGATAGTGAAACATAAAATTATAGTTCTTCTCACTCTAAGAAAAATATGCTTATGGACAAAGAGCACAAAAATATAGAAGTGTTCCACGGACCAGCAGAAGTCCACAGTGCAATTATCCCATCCTGAATGCATACATTGATCTATCTCTTTCTCCCATTCTGCTGGTCTATGGAAAGGTGCGGTTTATACTTGTCTGCTTTTTTCAGTTTTTTCCTTTTTCTCTTAATTTCACACAACATTTTTTCTTTTTCCAATTTTGCATTCATATACCTTGTATTCTGAGCAACTAAGTTGAACACTGTAATTATGCAATACAACAAATACTGTCAAACTCATATTACTTTGTTCAGTGAAATTGTGTATCATTTCTATCTTATTGCCATTTTGTATTCTCTTTAAAAACTGAAAACTAAAAATAAAAAATAAAATAATGCTAAAAAATGTTTCCTATCCATATCAAATTACTTTCTTTGCATTTTAGAATTTTTCTTTTGCATAAAGAAGTTTATCACTTTTTCTCATTGTTAAGTAAAAAGAATGCAGGTACAGTGTATAATAGAATCTCGGAAGATAAAAGCTGATATGTTATTGGTGGTAGTTTTGATATCAAACAGTATGCAAAATAATTTGAATTAAAAAATATTTATTCCAGCCGGGCGTGGTGGCGCATGCCTGTAATCTCAGCACTCGGGAGGCTGAGGCAGGAGGATTGTTGTGAGTTCGAGACCAGCCTGAGCTACAAAGTGAGTTTAAGACCAGCCCGAACTGCATAGTGAGACCCTGTCTCAAAAAGACAAAAAAAAAAAAAAAAAAAAAAAATTTATTCCAGGTTAAAAACCACCAACAGAGTTAAATTTTGAGAGTTGGGTAGGGATAAATCAATAGTGGTTCAATCACAGGATGTGTTTGTGGTAAGATAGTTCTTGATCAGAAAACTGAAGGAGGTAAAGGAGCCATATGTTTAAGGTGGAAAATATTTTCCAGCTAAGAGAAGATCAAGGTCAAATCCCTTGATGTGGGAATTTGTATGGGTTTGGTGACAATCACTGCTTTATGTAACAGAATCAGTCACTGTTTAACTTCTTTTGTTTGTTTGTTTTTTGTTTGTTTGAATCATCTGAGCATTAGGCTTTGGCTGACAGTCGATTTAAAATACTTTTTTCTCTTTGATTAGTTCAAATGACAATTTTTTTTATTTTATTGAGAAACAAATAGCAATGAGACAGCTTCAAAATGGATTAATAGGACAGCTTCAATAATTAATTCATTGTATATTGTTATCTTCTTAGTGGTTATCCATAGTATAAGAGGCAGACAGGATATCCTGTTCAAACACTATTAGGACAAATCTTTCTTCTCATTGAATTAAGTAGATGTAACTGAATATCGATCCTAACTATTCTGTATATACAAATACTAAATGGTCCTTTCCTTTGTATCCCCTTTTTTTGTTTAGTCCTGTCAGAGATGGGTATTCCATTGGCATCTAAATACTACAGCTGCATGAATTCAGCAAAACAATCCAACACAGTCCAGCAGTCCACAATAGTAGTGGGTTATCCACACAAATTGTTGACTTGAGCCTTTCACTTTTTTTTTCAAAATTTTAAATATACACAATTTAATAAATTAGCATGGCTGCCACAAAATACAGCTGCATGAATTCAGCAAAACAATCTGACACAGTACAGCAGTCCACAATAGTAGTGGGTTATCTTAGCTGGAAAATGTTTTCCACCTTAAACATATGGCTAATATTGATGATTCACTCATGACAGTTCACACCTCCTTGCACCTGCTGAGATTTGCCTGGACCCAAGGGCAGGATTTCCTTCCATGTTCAGTGGAGAAAGCACTGCATTATATATTGAATGGCATGGACAGAGTCAGAGGGAGAGAATGAGCTGATTAAGCCCGTTCATTAACTTAAGTCAGCTGATTAACTAGTAATCATAGTTACTAACTCTTTGTCTAGAGGGTGGTGTGCATTCCATTGCCCAGTTGAGAAAATATTTTGATGGTTGATATTTTAAACAATAAATATCACTTTTATGCTAATCTTAACTATTTTCATGTGCTCAATAATGCAAGGGTCACTTTTATGAGCAGTTGAACTTCAACAAAGTAAAAGTACAGAGTGCCATAGCCTATAGGGAAAATACTCAACAGGAAAATAAGAAAATTAAGTGTAGCAAACATTCTTTTTTGTTGTTGTTGGTATATTAACCAGCCTACTGAGCTTTGGGGTGAGGGGTGGAGAGAAGATGAAACATTCCAGCTAAAAGGATGACAGTGGAAAAGCATTTTGCAGCAGGCTGAGATGAATGAGCTAGAGAAGAGAAGGAGGCATCTTCCAGATGAAGACGACATCTTCAAACTTCAGAAGACACAGAAGTGTGTGGCTTAGAGTGTCAGCATAGTGGACTAGTGTCTCAGTGCACTGAGATTTAGCAGGTATTCCAGCCACACACAGTGTGTTTTCCTTCTGGAGCATTCCTTCCTTCCCAGTCCAAGCTTAGCATATACTAGGCTGTTGGCTGCATTACCCATAAACCCTTTGGGCAATTGATGTGATAATTTAGTGAAGACTCACAAAGTCAAGTTTTATTTTCATTATAGGACTGAGAAAGTTTATGTTTGGGGAGCTGCCTTGATTTATTTTCCCAAGTAAACTGGCCCCCAATGGCCAATGTCACCCAGGAGGAGGAGGGATGGATGTATGTATATGACCAATCACTGGCAAAATCACAATATCACAAGATATTTATAAACCAAAAGACTGGAAATGCTCAGAAAAATAAATGAAAGTGTTTCTCGCCTGGAAGGCAGAGCTGGAGAAACAGCTACCATCTGCTCCTCTTGGCCCAGGAGCCTGTGTTGGAATCATGGTGCTGATTCTCCCTCAGAAATCAGTCAAAATAAGGCTTGCAAGGCAATTGCTCTTTTACTTTGCATTGTACTTGGTGTGGATATGCTAGATATATTCTGTGCTTTGTTTAGTGATCCAAATGGCTCCTCCCCAGTGTTCACTAGGGAAGTGTGTATACTGCTAGTTATTCAGTCATTCAGGACAACAGCCTTGCAGTGGGACCACAGTTGACTGTTTGTTCCATTGTACTGCACATCTAGCCCATCAAATTGCACCCAAATCCTTCTCCTGTCCATGTGTGTTGTACATTTTGCCAAGCCAACATAGCTTCTCTCATCACCAGAGTGAAAGTTTTCTTACAAGCTCTGAGTTCATCTCATGCTTTACCCTCCACATTGCAGCCACAAGAATCCCTATGAAATGTGAATGGGATCATGTCATCCCACTGCCTGAGGCTCCTCAGTGGTTTGCACTGTGTTTAAGCTATGTATCCCTGTCTACCGATGGCTCAGCAAATAAAGTGATGAGAGTGCCCAAAGGAAGCAAATGTCAAATGAAAATGGTCCTAGGGCTAAAACTGAAAGAAAGCACCACCATAGAGAAGAAATCACTGTTTACAACCCAGAGTATAAAAAATAATGTTGACGCACCCCTACTGCTATGCATATACAATCAGTGATGAGTAGAGAATGGACAAGTCTCTTTGTAAAATTCCAAATAGGCTGCAGAGAGCCTTCTTTTAAAGAAGGAGTATTTCTTTTGCTCCTAACTCCCCACCACTAAGTGTGGGGTGCTGATTGTTCATACAGTCTGCAAAGAGGGGAAACAGCTGTGTGGACATCTGACAGACACAAACACAGTCAGGTAGCTGACAGTAATCCCATAAGGGGCAAGTTATGTTAATAATGTTCATCCTTGAAATGAAGCAATAACAAAGATACATTAAATGACCTTTCTCCAAAAAGACATAACCCTAATATAAGGGTTATATAACCCCAAATTGAAAGGCACTCTACACAGCCTCTGACTACTACTTCTTAACAAAACCTCTTAATATAACCAAGCTACCAGTCACAGGGAAATTGACAAGGAGACCACAAGAGGAACTCAAGGGACCGTGATGGCCAGATGAAGTATGGCTCCTTAAATAAGCTCCTGAACCAGCAAAGGGGTCATTGTGGAGAAGCTCAAAAATCTGAATAAAGCATGGGCTTCAGTTGGTTGTCCTGTATTATCACTAATATATGAATTATGAAAATATACCACATCAATGTAAGATAATAACAAGAGGGGAAACTTTGTATAGGTTTCAAGAAAACTGTCATTTTTTGCAATATCTACATAAAATTATATGCTCCCTTATTCAATGACCTGTTTTATTCTCTTTTGGATGCACTGAATTTCACTTGTGATTATACTGCATATTCATTATTTATTCCCTTCTTGCCATTCTCCCTCCCTGTAATGTAAATTTCTTGAAGGTAAAAGATTGTGGGCTTTGTCACAAAGCACAAAATAAAGTGCATTAATTTATTGCTCCTATAAGAATGCCCTGGGTGTAATAGATGGTCATTTACATATGCATTCAATTAGTGAAAGAATGGATTTCAGTATTTTCCTGAGAGCTGTACGGTGACATCTCCACTAAGTGCTGCTTCAGGAAACAGATCCAGCCTGTAGTGCATGATGACCTTTGCAAAACACGGCCCATCTGGCTCATTCACATCTGTGACCCAGAAGACCACAGCATGACTGATTCTTGCAAAAAATTGTGATTTTCTAAGACAGTAATCATAAGAAAAAAGACAAGAAGTGACAAGGGCATAGGAGAACCAGTGTCAAAGGGAAACTCTTGAAGGCTACAACATGAGTCAATGATCAAATGACCTAGGGGTAAGATGTGGCATTGCTTAAGGAGGAAAATTAGTCATGATGACAATGTAAGAAGCAGCTGCAGAAACACCTAAAATGAACATTTATCAGTGTGTTTCCAAATATACAACTTGTGTCTGTGATCTTTTTTTCACAAACACCTATTTTGAGCATGAGGGCTTTGTTGAAAATGTCTTCTTGCTATCCATGTAGGATGCTCACAACAAACTCCATTTCTGTGAAAAACAGAATGATCCCCAAAGAGAGGTCCTTTTGAGCAATGCACATCACATTTCTATGAATGGTGCGCTGTTTTGCTGATTTAGACATGTGGGCATTCTCTTCCAGACATTGTCTGGGCAGGAAGGGATAGACCAGGTCACATGGGTATTGCACCCTCTGGCTAAATGTTCCTAGTCATATTTTGGAAACCACAGTACATGGTATGCCTTTCCACATAATGATTACTGCTAAGCCCTGTATCCTGCCATGACTCCAGCTTATCTCCTGCTACCACTAGAGTGCACCAAAATATTTATTACAAGGAGAGAAGCGCAGGGATAGTGCTGCACCTACAGAGTCTCTTCTTACTCTTTGACAATTCTATCACATGAACATGTACATGTCTATGAGATACAGGAATCCTCCAGAACCCTTACCTTAAGGGAAAAGAGATTCGGTCTGAGAATCAAGCAAGGATAATGCCTTCAACTAGCCCCAGATTGTAAGGAATCACTTTTTCTTTGGTGTGTCTATTTTGAATCATAAAGTGGTACTGGGATTGAAGAAGGGAGTCTGTTTGGGAAGTGTGATACAACAGTTTGAAAAAAGCACAAGGCTGGCATGAAATTTGGCAAAAGAGCATCTTCAAGCACCAGGGACA
This sequence comes from Ctenomys sociabilis, assembly GCA_004027165.1. Lineage (NCBI taxonomy): Eukaryota > Metazoa > Chordata > Mammalia > Rodentia > Ctenomyidae > Ctenomys > Ctenomys sociabilis. Next base: position 20,112 of record PVKA01006864.1, on the reverse strand, counting down.
GTGAGTGGGTTCTGCAAGTTCTTAGAATACAGCAGGGAATAAAAATATTACAGATTCAGACTAGTGTATTGTAGCATTCCTCATCCCATAAACATCATCTTGATGTGTCCTGCAGGCTCAGCACTGTCTCGGCTAAGTTCTAAGCGGGATCTTACCCACACAGAATTGTAAATTATTGATTTGATGCTCTTACTGAGGGATACAACACATCCTGCTTCCAAATGTATTTCTCTCATGCTAAACCCTCCCATAATGCTTATGTTTATCTCAAAATTCAAGTTTATTATTAGTGAGTGGTTACCTTTGAATAAAGTCATATTTTGAGCACATTTATATTAAAAAGAAGATTTTAGGAGGATAACTGCAGAGCTATGACTGATAGTATGGACTATCATTTATTGTCTTAGCACAAGTAAGACTTGCTTATACTTTGCATGTTTGGCTTCTGTATATGAGATAGTTATTTTTATGATTACCACCACCAAATAGAGGCCAAGCCTGGATAGACAGGCTAAAAATATTGCCAAAAGTTACATAATTAGTGATGTGCAAAGCCAGATTAAGATCTTGGTATGTCATGGTCCTAAACCAGCTCATCTGCATGACAACGTGTTAAAAGTCAACCTGTTCATTTCCATCACCGGTCTGCAGTAATCATGGATAGACACACTCCATAATACATTCTGTGTTCTTCCTTTCTCTCTCTCTCTCTCCCTTACCCCTCACACACACACACACACACACACACACACACACACCATATACACATTCATATGCCTGTATCATTTTCAATTCAAGATGCTACAATGTACCTCATTTTAAAGACACTGCTGTGAGGATCATGCCTGACACTCAGTGTACTTTCACCTCTTACTAACAAAAATCCACAGACCCTATTAGTTCTACACACAAAATATGTGCCATATACATTCACCATTTCCATCTCAGTCTAGGCCACCAGCCCTGATCGCTGAACTTATTTTCTGCATCCCCGCAACAGCACTGAATCCACCTTTTCATAGAAGTTGTGAACTGACGTATTAGAAATATGTCAAAAAATGATACACATCTTTATAAATTTTTCAATAGAGTCTCACTATACTGAAATACAAATTCTTTTCTGTGACTCCAATGCCCTGTATCTTCCCTGTTTTCTTTGCAACCACCTCACCACTTTCTTAGAATGTTCAAGTTAAAACAAGCATTGGCTACACTGACAATGGCACAGAACGTGTGTTGGGATTTCTGGCTTGTGTGAGCTTGCTGGTTTCTCCCAGGTTTGACTCCTTCTCCTGAGGTAGGTCTGAGATCACACATTAGGGCTGCATGAGCCTCTCTTTGCCGCTTTCTCCAGCCACTCCTTCTGTAGAGTCTACGCTCATCCTCGTACTCTGTCATTACTTCACAAGCTGATCAGCATTTTCTAGGTGCTTCTTATTTACATAGCTGTCGCAAAGTGTCCTATGCCACTTCACACATTTCACGAGGTCATGGAACCACATGGCTCACTAGCAATTATACTCAAAGTACTTAACCAAAAGTGTGACCTCCAGATTCCAGGGGATATTCAAAAGGCAGCTGCTGAATACTCTATCTATAAGAAACAAGTCTAAAACCTAAGGACATGATAAGGCTAAAATTCAAGCCACAGTAATAAATAAATAAATAAGCAAATAAATAAATAAATAAAGCAGAAGAGGTAAAATAATTCCTCACCATGAAAAAGACAAAAGAATGGACTTGAAACTTCAATAGAAACCAAATGGATTTATAACCCACCATGTTAACTAATAGAAATATATGACCTAGCTGGGTGTGGTGCTGAATCTCTGTAAACCCAGCCCTCTTGGAGGCTGACACAGGAAGATTCCAAGTTCTAGACAGTCTGGGTAATTTAATAACTTAGTGAGAATCTGTCTCTAAAATTAGAAGGGCAGGGATGCAGCTGAATGCAAAAGCCCCAGCTTCCATGCCTGGTATCACAAAATGCAACTCATTGAACTCATCATGTTATTTTAAGAGTGAACTATTTCACCATTTCATGGAATACAGAAGACACACTTGATACAATCTAATGTTCATTGAGGTAGAGCCTATTCAATCAGGAATAGAAGGCAACAGTTTCAGTTTGGTAAAGGACTTCTTCAATATCTTTTGGAAAAAACACATTTTCAGTAATTTATTGTCAAGACCGGCCAGAGATAGCTCAGCAGACTAAAGCACCTGCTTAGGCAGAGCACAGCGGCTGGGGTTCAATCCCTGGCATACTGTGCCGAGTCTGCCCCCAAGGCTCGCTGAGATGGTGACTGAGACTGGGTGTGGTGGCACACGCCTGTAATCCAAGCCTTTGGGAGGCTGAAAACAGGAGAATCACTACCAGTCTGACCTGTGTAGGGAGACCCTGTAGACCCTGTACTAGTACATAAAATTAATAATAATAATAATAATTTAGTGTCAACATCTTTCTTCTTAAATTAACTTACAACATGGAGTATTACTTCATCATCACTGGTATAACAATTAAATAATTTTCAACTGATGTAATAATATTTTAAAAATATTAAAATTTAGAATAAAAGCTTGACTTTGCTCACTGAAACAAATGTTTCTTTGGTACATTACAAAATTCTGTGTTTAAGTATTATTATATGTAAGTTTCTTTTTTATTTTTTTTCCAGAATTTTATTGAAAAACAAATGGCAATGGGACAGTTTCAAATCAAATTATTAGAACAGATTCAATAATTCATACATAGCATATTGTTTTCTTAGTGGTTATTTGAATAAAGTGCAGACATGATATTCTATTTACAAACACTATTAGAGCAGATGCCTCTATTCATTGAATTAAGAGAATGTAGTTGTATACCTATCTTTTTTTTAAAGCTGAATTATAGCACAGTTTCAATAATTAATACATTATACATTGTTATCTTCCTAGTGGCTATCCATAGTACAAGAAGCAGCCAAGATATTCTGTCCAAACACTATTAGTGCAAATCTTTCTTCTCATAGAATATGTAAGTTTAAGAAGTGGCTGTTTATTAGGCCAATAACAAATGGTCCATTGTGTCTCTTGGAGCTTGTGTAAAGGTGTTTTCAGCTACTAAAATGCTCTTTTTTCTCTTTTATACACAACTGACCATAAACACAGAGATATTAGAGTTCTTGAGCTGTCCTCATCTGAGAGAGATGGTGAAGAGAGGGCCATTAATTTGTGTTAAGGGCAGAAACAAGATAAAGGAGAATGATTATATTTCCTAAAGATAGATATGATCTGCAGAAGGAAAATGAGTTCTACATTTAAATTCCCTGCCTCTCTTTACCCATAAGCCAGATGTGAAATATTAATTCTTTCCATGACAGTGAAACCTGTGCAGGAAATTATCAGAGCAGGATGACTAAGGAAAAATCATGCACAGAAATATCTCTAAATTGTATAAGTAAAATTTCCTTTTGAAGTTCTCCCCATAGAAATTCTCTTCTCAGATTTTCAACCTGAAATTGTTTTGAAGTGTTTTTGTATTATTTTAAAAATATGGACATTGCTTTCTAGGTTGAACACTTATTATGTTGGAATCCTGAGTGAAACACTTATTATGAAAGTCCCTTTAGCATAATGTAATTTTGCACATCATGGAATTTAGCTACAGTATGATCCCATATATTGTGCTCTGTTTCAGTTTAATTAGTTCTGCCAAAATAAATCTACCTAGTTCCACACTATGGGGAAAAAGGTAGGTTTTCATCACTTACTTTCATTCAGTCTGTGCTGGAGTTTAAATCTGCAATGTTCCCCAAAGTTCTCTCAGCTAGGGGCTGGATTCAAGCTCTTAGTGCTATTAGGGGAAAAAACAGACATTGTTAAAGAGATGGGTTCTCATGGGAGGTCTCCTAGATAGATATTGGGGTAAACTTTGAGTGAAATCACAGGGCCCTTGTCCTTTCTTCATCTTTTTCTCTTCACCACAGGCTCTGGATGGTTCAAAAAGACCACTTGACTGAAAGATATAAAAATGTGAATTAAAAATAAAGATTTTTATTAATAAATTGATCATCTCTAGTTACTGTAAAGAAGCTGAGTAACACTGCAAGTTTTCTCTGAATTCCCATGTATGCCAACTACCCACGTAGGCAACATGAAGAGGAAATTTAATTCCTAATTTTCATGGATGAGCACAGAAATAAACAGACTGTGACATTACATGGTGGCCAATGCTTAGGAGGTGAAAGCTACACAGGGTTGTAAAAGATTCTTCATATATATATACATATATATATATATATATATATATATGGTCAGAAGAAGGTTCTAGGGCTAGGAGGTAAAGGCTGCAACAGTGAACAGGCATTGCTGCTTGGTAGGGGTTATAAACAAAGAGAGGAGGTAGGAGCAAGGTGATGGAAAAGGATAGCGACACAGATTCAGTGAGAGCAAAGGTTACAGAGATTTTGCATGCCACAATTTTTCCAGAAAGTAAAACATGATGTGGACTCATTAAAAAATTTTGGATTAGAAGCATCACCCTCTGGAGTCCTGGGTAGCACCTTGACTTTGCTCTTCTAGCCTTGGCAAGTGATGAAATGATCTTCGTCTCCTTTAAGGCACCTGGCATATGGGGCGAATTTGGTAGAAGCCTCAGGAAACAAACAGAACAGTTGTCATGGGATGAGTGGGCTGAAATGACCTACTTCCCTTCTCCCTGTCAACTTTGTGTATTGATAATGCTCACCTCCATCTCTCAGAATATGACTGTATTTGGAGGTAGGATTGTTCAAGAGGTTAGTAGATCCAAATGAATTAGTGTGAGCCTTCGTTTGAACTAACTAGTGTCCTTATCAAAAAAGAAAGGACAAAAATAGACGCTTAGGCCATGTTTGAATAAGCAAGGCCCCATGAAGGCATAAGAGGCAGAAACTGACTGCAAACCAAGGGCAGAGAGCAGGGAACCTAGACCTTGTGGCGCCTTCATCTTGGACCTCTTGCTTTCTGACCTGTGATGAAATCTTAAGCTAGCTAGTTACAGCATTTTATCATGAAAGCCCGGGAAAGCAAACATACATAACACTACAAATACAAAAGATAAAGGCGTAAAATAGGAGACAGGATGGAAAGAAATTAACAGGTCTGAGATTTAGGAAGAATATGGAGTTGGTTGAATCTGATGACTCATTCAGTGTTGAGAATCATGCCTAGGGAAAGGACTTTGATTTGAAATGAGTGATGGTTGGAGATCTCCGTGGAGGGACAGCTGTAAAGGAAGGAAAAGGAAGCTATAGACCTCACTGTTAGATATTCTGGGAGTTTAGGGTAAAAAAAAAAAAAGTCAGTTATCTGTTGTAGACACAGATTTGAACATTCAATCAAAAAACAACTCACTGTAGAAATCTAGCTTGCAGAATCCTGATTCTTTAGAAAACTGTGCTGGAATAGTTCAGGAAAATCTAGAAAGAGAGGAAAGCAAAATCTGAGGTTCTGAGAAATCCCAAAATGTAAGATTTAGAATGAGGAAGGCCAGTCATTAAGGCTAGGTCGAGTAGTAGGGACTTATGCGTGGCACAGAGAAGATTCACTAAGCTTGGTAATTAAGAATTCATAGCTTTCTCCACCAAAATATTTTTATTGTAACAATAGTGGCATAAAGTAGAGCTAGAAGAGTGGCTATGGGATACATGAAAGGAAAAGAATGATAAGCATAGGTGACTCAGGTACAGTAGAGACATTACAGCATTGGAGAAGCCTTACCATTGAGAGATTACTAAGTTATTTAAAGGTGGAGTGTGGTGTAATAGAGATACAAAGGAGTTAGTTAATATGAGGAAGAAAAGAAAGAAAGTAGGAAGTAGAAAAGAATAGGCATGAGAAAAACAGTGGAGTTAGGTTTATACAGAAGCAGCTACAAGTAAGGTCTTGAGGGTGGCAGAAATGGGAGTAATGTCAGAGTAATATGACATTTGGCGGTGGCTGGGCCTACAGGACATTGAGTGTGTCTTTTTTTCTGTGAAAGAGAAGGGTATACTATACATCCTGGGCGATGGATAAAGTGAGCAGGAAAACAGAGGTACAAATTTGAGGAAAGCCTGCAGAACGTAAGCAGCTTTCTCTCACTATGCAGCTCAGATTCATAGTGATCCTCCTGTTTCAGCCTCCCCAAAACAGGGATTACAGGTGTGTGTCACCATACAGAGTCCTGGTGTGTCACCATATGGAGCGTTGGTGGCTGGCTCAGTGAGTCTGGGTTGGGTCTAGGACAGCCTGTGGTACCAAGGATTGAACCTGGGTCCTTGCACTTGCCTAGCAGGGGTTTAGACAGCTGAGTTATCCTCATGGCCCTTAAGCAACTTTCATGACAGAAAAGAAATAACACACAGAAAGTCATCTGGACTATGCCAGAAATCCATTTCATGTGGTCCCTTGTGTATAACTGTTTCTCAGGACTGAAAACTGAGAAGACAATCTATACTGGGGATGTAATTAACTCTGTTAGTATGTTAAGTATTTATACAGTACCTACTTCTGCCAGGCAGAGTAGTAGGGTCTACTGATAAAGAGATGATTGAGGTACCATCTGACCTTAAGAATTTTATGAGCCCTGAAGTACCTACTACAAAAGCGAGACACACATCAAATGCACACCAATCTTAAAAAAATCCAGAGTACAAAAACACATATACAACTATAAGAATGGAAGGAAGAGGAGATTCAAGGTGGACTGTTAACTCACTGCATTGAATAACCTTCAAGTCTTGTACTTACTATTTATTTAATCCTTCATACAATCCCATTGTGTTCTTGCCATCTCACTGATTTGACAACAGGACTGGAGAGAAACATAATATAGTAGAATAAGGCCATCCCCCATAGAGCAGGCCAGGTGAGAACTTTGCTGGCTGAAGCTGAATGACTGGCAGAATCAACCACAGTGTGTATTTGTGGAAGGGGAAATTCTTCTGGTTGATTAGATTTTATGAATGAAAGATGAGGTGGTTTTGCACTTGGGCCTGAATATTTCAGTATTATTTTTCAGGTGCTGAGACAGGATGGAAGGCTTTATAAGAGGGTTGTATCTTCAGAGCATAAGAGCTTGAGTAACAGGGATGGAAAAACAGAAGACACTGGTCATTGCGAGACCACTTAGGAAGCCGTCCTTAACACCTACAAGCTGGAGCAAGGAGCAGCGTGCCAGTGTGCCAGACCCAATTCCCGTCTTCCTCATTCTGTATGATGGATGAGTCTTTATCTTTTTTATGACCCAATTTTTCAACACAAAATTGACGAGATTGAAGAAATAACTTGTAAGGGCCCTTCTGAGGAATATGGTTTTTATGATGCCAGGTTCTGAACCGAAACGATAGCAGTAGAGGAGGGGGACTCCAGGCCAGAGAAGAGAGGAATTTGTAGGGCTTTTGTGAACATAAACTGAATTTGAACACAAATAAATCATTGCGGGCTTAAGTTCCATACATGGCACACATCTCTTTTGGGAGAATGCACTACCACACCTCCCTGGCACCACAGCACCTGCTCACAACCCGCACAAGCACCCCTCCTGGTCAGAGAGGGCAGTGGAAACTTGCTGTTTGTCTCCTCTCTGCTCTAGTTACTACGCTTTTTTAAAAATACTCTCAGATTCATCCTCTTCTAGAAAGTTTTCTCACATAAAATGCATCCAGGGATGAGTTCCTAAGTTTAATATATTTGTCCCCTTAGCAGCACGCTCTGTTTTCTGTTACTGTCTCTCTCCACACAGAAGACGATCTGCCCCAAAGGGACCACAGTCACCATGTTGATCTGGCTTCCTTTGGTTGAAACCAATCCATCACCCTGCTTGGTGAAGTTGACCCCTCAAGTCCTTCTTGCTTCAGTGTTTTCCTCTTGTCTGCATCAGGATTACAGCTCTGAGCATTTGGGGCCTGCAATTTGACTCCTAACTCATTTCTGTTCCCTGGCCATTCTCTACACCAAGTGATCAAATTTCTTTTCTCTTCACAAAATTCTGTGATTTTGATATTTTTCTCTTCATGTCATTGATGAGGCAACAGACTCATACAAGAATATGATTTAGGGATCTGAGCAACCTCTCAGAACTTTTTATTGCTCTTCATTTTCTCCATTCTATTGCAGTACAATCAACAAAGTTATATACATTTGCAATATACCATGTGATGTTTTAATACATGTATCTTTATAAAATAATTATTAAAGGCTAACTAGCTGCCATTTCTCACAGCTACTTTTCTTGGTGGTGATGTGAACACTTACCATCCACTCTTAGCAACTGTTAAGTCTACAAGACAGGATAATTAACTGCAGTCTTCATGCTGTACAACAGATCCCTAGACTATGCATCTGTGGAACTGAAACTTCGTACTTTTTGATTAACTAAAATGTGTTTTTTTAATTAATTAATTAATTAATTAGGTACACGGTCTTACACAACTCAGACTTACAGTAATCCTCTAGCATCAGCCTCCTCACTAGTGAGATTACAGGCATGTTGTACTATGCCTGGTTTCAGTGGCCAGAACAGTGCACCAGGCTTCTGGGGCCAGCGTTGGGTGCAGTACCAGGGACTGAACCTGGGTCCTTATGCTCTCCAGGCAGGCGCTTAGGCCACCAAGCTACCTCCTCAGCCTCAAATGTGTTTCTGATCATGTTAGTTTCTGTTTAAAATGGTTCAATGTTCATAGTCCTAGATAGGAATGTGGAAAATTAGTTAAACAATCCTGCTAAAAAGATTTTTCATAATCTATTTTGACGTATAGATATATTTTATAGTATGGAGAGACATAAATATACTGCACATCTTTTAGACAATATTCATTAGATATCAATTCTTTCATTAATGCTTTTATTAAAAATCAGATGACAGTGGCTCGAGGTGGCACCTTTGAGTAGAGCTCTGAAATATATATAATGGAGGTTAGGTTCTGATTACAACCAACTTTGTGTATTTCTAAACCCCTACAACGAGGTAAAGTTTACCTACCATAAAGAAAAATGAATCCATTGTTCTGAGCTGAAGTTCCTCAAATCTTAGAACTTAGGTAATTTTTATTTTCCTTTGAATTGGATTTAGTGCCTTCATGACAAAAGTGCCTTAATATATGTGTAATCAAGACTCACTGTTCTACCCAGTTAACTATTACTGGAAAAATTTTTAAGCAGGTCTTACTAATCATTCAACAGAGCCATAAGAAGTCACAACTGAGCAACTTCCTGATGATCCTTCTGGGACAAATTAATAACAAATTTTCTTGCTTTGTGGCTGAAAGGTTAGACCTGACCCACCAAACTGTGAAAGGAAAGCCAATTAAACATTAGGAGACTTCTGCCCTGAAAAAGGATGTTGGTTTTAGAATCCTGGGCCATTGTTCCAAGAATAATGGCAGTATGTGACCAGTTGCATTTTAAGGCTGTCCTTATTGTGTTGCTGCAAATCATGTCATTGTCATAGAGAATAATCTTCACATTTCTCTTCTCCATAATAGAAGGTTATTCATGTGTTTAATCCAGAAACACCTCATCATTAGTGCACCAGCTCAAAAGGAGCAAGGTGATGAAAACAATCCTTTCCCTCATTTTCATAAGTCTTTAAATTGTCAGAGATTATTACTCTCTAAGATATCGGGCTTCTCTGTACATGGGGAGTTTCTTTGTGACTTCAATGTTTTTAGTTATTTTGTATTATAATTTAAATTTTATCTAGCTAATATAGTTAGACATAATAGGATTTTTGCCACATTAGTTTGTGAAATAGTATATAACACTTACTTAATAAAATAGATTAGTTTTAAAATTTTTTTATCTTTCACTTATTTGGTATAGCTTCTTGCCACACAGCTCAGACTTGTAGTGATCCTCCTGTCTCAGCCTCCCCAATGCTGGGATTATAGACATGTGCCACCACACCCTTTCTGGTGACCAGTGTGTTGAGCTTGAGGTTCCAGGGCCAGGATGCCATGCAATGCTGGAGCTTGAACCTGGGTCCTTGTGCTTGCCAGGCAGGCACTGAGACCTCCAAGCTATCTCCCTAGCCAGTTTTTAAATATTTAATCAGATATTTACTAGTATGAAAGTACAATTGTTGTCTTGATCGTACCTTGAGAAATGTAGTACTAAATATTTATATACAGTTCTGTGATTTATATTTTCCATGACATGTAGAATCAGAAATTAAATACTTTTTAACTCTGTTATTTTATATACATAGTTTCAGAAACAGTTTTCTTCCACAAAATATCTTTGTCTTGCAGTAGCATCACATGGTGATTAAGAGTAGTTGTGTGTGTGTGTGTGTGTGTGTGTGTGTGTGTGTGCTTCCACATATAGAACTCAAGGCTTTGAGACTAAGCTACATCCCCAGTTGTTTAGTTTTTTTATTTATTATCTAATCAATTTTTTGAGACAAGGCCTTTCTTTCTTCTTTCTTTCTTTCTTTCTTTCTTTCTTTCTTTCTTTCTTTCTTTCTTTCTTTCTTTCTTTCTTTCTTTCTTTCTTTCTTTCTTTCTTTCTTCTTTTCTCTCCTACCAGGGACTGAACTCAGGACCTTGCACTTGCCAGGCAGACACTTATGCCACTGAGTCACCTCTCTAGTCCAAGACAGGCTCTTTCTAAGTCACTAAGTTGACCAGACTGAGCTTGAATTTATGAACCTCCTGATTCAGCCTCCCAGAGTGTTTGGTGCATATAGGTACGTACCACTACATCTGGCTGAGGTTTAATTACTTTGAGGGTATATGATCCCAGTCAGCCTTGGTTATAAAACTTCTTAACCTTGACTTTGGGCAACTTATTTTAAGTCATTAAGTTATAATTTCACATTTTGCCAAACTTCAAATAATCATAATACTTATATTATTGATTCACTAGGATTATTCCATGAGATAGTGCATGTAGAATGTTATAGAGCCTGGCACAAAATAAGTGCTTGTGATATACAGGTTGACTACATTAGACAAATGAGTGAAGGATTACATAAAGGCAACAACCTTCATTTTCAGTTCTGTCCTTGACATTTGAGCTCTAAATCAATGCATTGAAATAGCAGTAGAGGAACATCTCCAAAGTTTTAATGAATCATGTGTCCTTGAATAGTACAGTGAAAAGGAAATTTATATGTGACAAATTCAATAATTCTCCTTATTTAATGGATAAATGTTTTCTGTTTAATGGAATTTTCTGTTCTTTCACAATAGGTTGAATACAATTTCTAGAAGTGTTACTGTAAAAAGCACCTAATAGTTCTGAAGTCAAACAGAAGTCCACAAAACAAAGATATATTTAAAAAGCTTTTAAATTAGGCAGATGCTGTGACTGGGGTTTGATCCCCAGGGCACCATGCCAGCCTCTCCCTCTCTGGGTCATGCTGAGAAGGCTAATGAGACTGGGTGTGGTGGTGCGTGCCTGTAATCACAGCTCTTGGGAGGCTAAACACAGGCGGATCACTATGAGTCCAATCTATGTAGTGAGACCCTATAGCCCCTATAGTCACTTACTAAACTGTAAAAAAGGAAAAAAAAGTTAAATTTAAAAAAGTTTTTAACTTGAAATGTTGATTTTATGGGTTCAGTGATTGGTTTCATATGACAGAGATGATACAACTTACTTAATAACATTTATTGATTGCTCTACTTTCATTAATTATTATTTCTCAGTATGTATTAGATGACCTGCATAATTCATTTAACAGAATCTTTAAGCCAGTCATACAGAATAAGTATTATAAACCTTGAACACCTCGAGAAGTCATGAGTCATACATGTGGGAACAGGAACTTCTTGCATGTGATGCCTGAATATTCCTCCATATTTTATTTAGGCTATAAAACTGATGTAGGTTTTATGACACTTATAGAAGATTAAATATTTTATACTATATACATTACAAAGTAGATTCTTGGCTTTTGTGCTTTGCAATGTAATCCTATATATTGGCAAATTAAATGTTTGCTGTTATTCAATAAGACAGAAATACTTCTTATCACTGTGTGAATAAATAAACTGAGTGTAAGGACATTAACTAACTTTCTGAAGGACTTACACCCATCAGCTATAAAACGCAACTTAATGTAGGCTCTTCTTCATCAAGGATCAAATAAATGCAATTTTAAAAGTTGAATATTATTTACTCCTGTCAGATGGATAAGTATGTGATTAGCACAATAGTTTGTATTTATTGTTTGGAAATCAGCACTTTCATATATTTTGGTGAAAATACATAGTGATCAAACCATCCTAGAAAGCATTTGAAAGTGTTTTCTTTTTGAAGTGGTTCTGTCATTTTTGCCTCCTTGAAGTCAGACTTGACCCTAGCTTCACTGGGTCAATTAATTTTATCAATTAGTTATTTGGTACAGGGTCTTGCTACACAGCTCAGACTTATTGTGATCCTTCTGCCTCAGCCTCCCCTGCCCTGGGATTAAAGGTGTGCACCACCACACCCAGTCTCAGTGGCTGGCTCAGGGTGCCATATCAGGGATCAAACATAGGTCCTTGCACTTGCCAGGCAGGTACTCAGGTTGTTGAGCTATCTCCCCAGACCCTCAATTAATTTTATTGACCTAACATGCCTGCCCTCACTGCCTTGATAACCAGATGTGTCCACAGTGATGTCCCATTGCAGAGGAAAGCCTCATACTAAGCTGCAGGTGTCCCAAAGTAGAACTTGGGCAACTCTGGTGACTCTTGTCACGAACCACTGCCAGAAGTCTCTGAGAGAGGATTCTGGTTTGAGTCAATCTAATATAATCAACCAACATATCAAAAAATTTTCCACTAAGAATTTATGCAATAGTTTTAGTTAACTTTGTTCACCAAATTTTTAATTTACTGTATCTCCATGAGGGTGAACTCAGATGGACTCCAAATACTTATTTATGAAAACACTTCCAAATAAGTCATGTTTGCCTAAGTAGATCTAAAAATTGGAGCCTTAGTCATGACAGTAAAAAATCTCAAAGTTGATAATAAATTAAAAAGGACAAATCTTAAGGGTTTTATAATCATGTTTTCGCTTTTTCCCCCGCATACAGTATACCAGCTTGTTTACAGAATTATCTCTGAGTTATTTATATTAATTTTAAATACATTTTCTTTCTTATATTTCCTAATTTATCTTTAATAAACTGTTTAGTGCAACAATGGGAATAGCACAAGACCAAAAAGTCTTATGCATTTTATTCTAATTTCTATTCTTTCTGCTTTATCATGTTACATCCTTAATGTGGCCATTTATATCCATAATAAATGGGAGACAAGTTGTGAGTTCTTGTCTTTGGCCACTGATGCTAACGATCAGTCACCTATTTGAGACTCAACTATCAGTTTACCAGTCACTCTGGCCTCTTGCAAAGCTGGAAAATGATGCTTTGGCAAGTGCTGTGAAGACTGTACCCCTGTATTTGCTTATCGACTGAAAGAAGACACAGGATATGCTCAGGGTAGGGGTGAACTGTCAAAACACAGTACTTGTCAGGCTGTGTTGATGGTGAGAACTGTCTCAGCTGAGGGAAGACTGGGAAACAGGACAGCTAAATGCACTGCAAAATCTTGGGCTGGATCTTAAAACAGGAAAAGGAAATTGTGAAAAAATGGGAGAAATCCATTAAAAGGTTTGAGTTACCAGAAATGTACCAACATCAGATGCTTAACTTAAATGCATGCATCTGATCAGTGGAAGACAGGGGCAGTGGAAGGACCTGGACAGAGGGTTGGCCTGGCAGACAGTGCATTCCCAGATGTATCTGCCTTTTCAATTGTTGGTCACAAAGGTCCTTCACTGATGAAGAGTGAGGTGTTCAACCAGTGCCAGGGTAACACAGTAAGTGATGCAGGGCTCTAGGGACAAAGGGTGCCACACATCAGAAAATGCAAAGCTGGAAAAGGCAAAGTGAAAGGTCCATCCTGCGCCTCCAGAATGAGCGTGGCTGTGTCAGCCTTTAACTTATCCCCATTGAGCTTTGCCGCAGACCTCTGACCTCCCGTATCATATGATGGTCAATTTTTGTTGTTTCATATCACCCAATTTGTGGTCATTTGTTTAAAAAACTAAAATCATATACAAGAGTTACATAGGAACTCTTTTTAGTGATAGCTTTGCAATTGTCATATAACTATAAAAGCTTACAAGATAGAAGGTCAGCTTTAAAACTTTAGGAAAAATCAGGGTATACAATGATATGTTTGCAAGCACTCAAGGTCTTCTCAGCCTAACACAACATGGAACTGTCAGATGCATTTGAAGCCCTTTCCCAGGAGCTCCAGTTCATCTGTCTCCTGTTCTGTCCCACTCACCCACATCTAGCAGCTCAGTAGGACGCCTGTCCAGGTTCCCACACTGCAACATACTGCCTACCTTGCATGGACAGCTGCCTGCCACCACCACCCCAGTTGTGTCTCTCACTGCTGCTTAGGTGTGACAGTGCTTGTCACAAACTCCCACACATTTGGGCAAAATGACCCCTTTTATGTAACACACCTTACTGTAGAAAAGAGCTGAGGCTGGGTTACCATGGCAACCAGACATAAAAGAAAACAGTCAGATCTTCTATTGGGGCTGCAGAATATCAGGGAACTACGTAGCCATCGAATAAATTTGAATCCTTCTCCCTCACCAGTCCTCTGATGTGTGCCGCACTGTCCTTATGGGACATTTGGAGGGGAAAGACAGTGTTGCCCTTGGCGCACAAAGAGTGGTTATCCTTTTAGTGTAAAACAATCTACTTTTGGAAGGTGGGGTAGCCTCAGCCAAATACTTTTCTCAATTTCTTTCATGGCATATTTCTTGTTTTTTTGTTTTATTCAATATTTATCTTCCCATATATGGTTATTTCACACTTATAGGGTCAGCTATTTAAAAATCACCTGTCCACAGAATCCAGGAAGTTTTTTCTGTCTTGAATTACAGTATTGTTCCCTTTTCTAGGTCTAGGTATGCAAAATTACCATTAAGGATGTATATATATATATATATATATATATATCCTTCAGCAGGTCAGTAAACCTTGTAGAGTACACCCGATATTAATCTCTACTACTACATAGTTTTTTTTCTTTTTGAAACATAGCTTTGCTATGCAGTTCAGGCTGGCCTTGAACTCACTTCACAGCTCATGCTGTCCTGTAATTCAGAGATTTTTCTGCCTCAGTCTGCAGAGTTCTGGGATTACAGGCACACACCACTGTGCTAAGGATAGTTGTTTATCAGGTGTTTTTTGTTTCTTTGTTTGTTTGTTCTTTTGTCAACCATCAATGCCAAATAATAAGTACCTTTCTGCACCAGGAATCAAATTCAGGACCTTGTACTCACCATGGAGGTATTTCCGCCACTGAACTATGCACCCAGCCCCCAAATAATAGGTACTAATTTCTTTCATTGTATTTCTACTCTCTTTCTCTTCCCTCTTCTCCCCTCCCCTTCCTCTTCTTTTCTTTTTGAATCCTGTGATTTTTAAACGTAGAGTTATTTATTTTGAAAAGCAGAGAGAAAAGCAAGAGCAAAAAATTAGAAACAAAGACAGAAACAGGGAAATATCCAACACAGATTTTCAAAAGAAGAATAGCTGGTTAACAATGGTTGCTATCTTGTCCATTTTTATGATCCAATCTGTTGTTCAGATGCAGGGGAAGTAATAGGAAGAGGCAGTGAGGATCACAAACCTGGCCTCAGTGTCTGCAGGGAGACTTTAGCTCAATTTGTTCAGTGAACATTCAACACAGATAGGAGGGGCTGGGAAGATGGCTCAGTAGAATGAACACTTCCCTGGCAAGCACAAGGGCCTGAGTTCAATCCACAGTTCTGCAGAATAAATAAATAAATAAAATACAAAAAAAAAAAAATGTGCTCGCTTCGGCAGCACATATACTAAAAAAAAAAAAAAAAAAAAAAAACATAGTCTTGTTAAATTGCAACACAGATAGGAACCCTGAGGACTTTGGAAACTCTTCCTAGGATCTGAAGGTAATTTCTCAAGTAGTCCCAGGATAAATGGCCAAGTCTTCCAAAGCTTTCTACTCTTTCCCCAGATAGAGAAGACACTAGCTAACTCCATGAATATGAGAAATATGAGGTAATCAGTTAACACATTTCTAGAACTATGCAGAAAAAACAGACCAAATTGCAAATCTATGAGTGAAACATTAAGAATTCACCAAACATCAAGTTCTCTTTTAAGGTAAATTCTGCCAAGGACAATGGAGAACTTTTCTGTTACATCCTGTACTCGCCTTACCAAGAAAATCTAGTTCTGTGAATCTAAATATTTGATTTGTTCAGTGCTTTTCATGCAGAAAATGTGCTGCTCTTGATCATTTTTTTCTGATAGGTTAGGTAACAGTTAAATGCTTCTATGATGAAAGACAATCCTATAAAGAGAATTCAGCCACTTATTGTAGCTTTATACCTTTCACTACTAATTAATGAAGTCAATAATCACATTTACCAGTCTCCAGTATGAAAGTTAGAGTGAGATTGTATAAGGTTTGCATAAATATGCATGTTATCAGGAAAATACCGATTATATCTATTAAAATGATTCTAAAGGCAAGATAATAGTGTTTAATACTTTTCCATCATAATTTAGGTTGTTTTCCATGACATTAAGAGTTTTTCATCAATTCAAAACTCTACAGTGATGGACTGGGAAGAACAAGTACCTGTGTCTAGCCTGGTAGGGAATTGGTATTTCTTGAAACACTACAGTGTCTTGAAGGAAGAAATCACTCATTCAAGGTTCTTTAATTTCATCTGCTTTGAATATGCATGAATAGAAAAAAAGAAAAAGAAAGAACTGTCGACTACCAAAGAAACTATTCCTTTCCTCTTATCCATGGAGAGAGTACTGGGCATATGAGACTAAGTGTTCTCTGAGAATGGTCGACATCTTTCCCCTTGATGCTTTTAAAAGGAAAGTCTTACGTGATCTCCAGTTAAGCCGCACATGGTGCTCCTTTCCAGGTAGCTAGCAGTGTTCTTAAACAGCATTGTGTTTGTATTGTTAAAAAAAAAATGGAACATTAAGGAATGGATATATAATATATTTCACTCAAAAATTTTTCATGACATATGGAGGGTGAGGGAGGAGGAAAAATAAATTTCCACAGCCCCAGTTACCTCACTCTGAATCTGAAAATAATGTGCCCTTTGGCAATCACTAAATCTTGTTACTGGTTGGAAGCCATAAATCTTCCAAGGTGTTGGAGGGGAAAAAGGAAACACCATTGTGCTAATGAGATTACTCTGAAAATAAAGCGGTGGATTAGGAAAATCTAATTTGGAAGTGATGAAGTGCATGTGATGTGCGAGTAATTATTCCTGCCCAGTCCGCATCCGTGGGGAGCTCGGAGTTATTGGAGGCCGCACTATGTTAATGACGCCGCCGCCTGACATTTGAGGGACTGCGCCGACCGTCCGTCTGCCCTGCAGTGTCGCCTCTCCTATTGTCAGTATTCTCCGCGGGCCCAGCAGCTGCATTCACAGTGCTGCCACCTACACAGGGCAAGAGCTCTGTGTGTGTGTGGGGGGGCTCTCTTAGGCTGGTATTTTAAAATCTAGGCCATGATAAAAGCATAATGCTGAATAGTGCTCCATGTAGAATGTCCAACAGTTCAGTGTTCTATTTAAAACATTGAGACCAGGCACGCTACCCTTTCTCTGTGTCTTCCCTTAATCTTTCAAAAACATCAACCTGTCGGGCAATGCTAATTCATGTGTGGTCAGAGGAAATATTTCTAATAAAGTGCTCTCCTCCTCCAGGTCTGGACAATGCGAGGCTCTATAATCAGAAATTTCATGCAGTAGTTTGGTGATCAATAATTTTGTGAATTGAACACATAAGCAATTTGATTCTAAGTTAACTGTGTACAAATTTCCTAAGGAAATGGAAGTCTTAGCCAAACTCCAAGTAAAGAAAACAAAATCAGAGAAAGCCTTTTGTATTTTAAATCCACTAGGAGCCGGATCAAGTGTGCCTGTAAAATCCCTTCTACGTAAATGGCATTCAGGTGTCATCAGGGAAGGACCGGGAAGGACCAACAGAGAAGAGACGCACTGCTGGATTAGGAGAGCCAAACCAGATACTTGACATGTTCTTGCTGTCCAAGTTAACTTATAGTAATGATTTGTCTTTTCCTACTCAAAACTAAATGTCAACATTTAACACAACTATATATTATTATGAAACTTAGGTATAAAAAAATTTACTTTTAACAATTTGTAGTATTTAGACCAGCTTTTGATAAGCTGTTTATTTGTTGTTGTTGTTGTTTCTTACATAAATAATAGTATTGCAGCAACAAAAAAATGGCTTTGAAATCTTTACCACCTTTAACTACGGATTCCATAATGTTATAATGGATTTAAGTTATGAAGCTTCAAAGCATCACAAATAGAACAGTATGATGTTCTCTCTCCAACATTGTAAAGCTGCCTAACTAATATAATGCTATAGTAGGATTGCTAGATTTGAACTCTCTGTAAAGTTAAAGGCATAAATGTGAAATACTTAATATAAGCCTGAAAAGGTGAACTGTGAATCATCATTTCTAATATTAACCTAACTTTCTGTATTGGATTCAGGTGATACTGAAAATGGTAACCTACTTAATTTAAATGCCCAATTTTTAATTACAAGGTTTACATCAAAACCAACATTTCACACATGCACTTTTTGAAGGCATAAGGCTTATATTCTAGATAATGTCATGGTTTCTTGACACCCATAATGCAAGTAATAGTGTAATTTAGAGATGAGACTGTTATTGCTGTATGGGAAATGCGCTTAGACTTTTTTTATTAAGCCAGAATACAGACCTAGTAAGTTTGATGTATTCATTGAGCTATCTTTAATATTTAAAAAACAGGCTATGTTTGTGTCAATGGTTAAAATTTCTATACAGAATCTATTTCCTCAGTCTAATCCCATTTTAAAAAAAAAAAAACATTTTCTATTATATTACATAGTAACTCAAAATCAATTAACACACTGAACACTTGCTTTACCCTAAGTTCTGGCTAGCTAAAGCACTCCAGGTCTTCGTATGAATTGCTTCTACGAAACTGCTATTGCTTCTAGGCTTTTGTTTTTTTTAAAGAAATAGAATATCTTCCACAAATTTCTATACTAGGTGTTAAGAAAAGTAAGCAGGCAACTCTGTAATTATGAGATCGGTGAGGCAGCATTTGGACTATTCCACTTGAGCCAATGAATGTAAGATGTGAATGTACCATCAGCATTGTTAACAGCAGCTCAGCGAGGCCTGAAGCCTGAGTCTGTCCAGAAGAGATACCCACTTTGGTATCACATTACAGATAAATAAGCATTGAAATGTCAACCAAAAAACCACAACATACGATACCTTTAACTTTTGTAAACTGTGTTGGATGGATAACTTCAGTTCTACCACATGGCTGATATATTTCAATGTTTTAAAAACATCAGCACTAATTTTTAGTTGATAGAGGTAACCTAACAAACTATCATTATCTTTGGTAATAAGAGATATACCTTTCAATAAAATTTATTGAAATGCAAAAAAGAAAGGAGAGGAGAGCCAAACCAGGAAAGGACAAAGTCCCACTAAGAACATTAATTCCAACAAACTTCAGAAGTGACATTAATTTGCCTGGCGTATATAGACATTGGCAGGTGAATTTTTTTCCTTTCGTTTGGAAGCCCAAAATTTGACTTGAAGAATAACTTTTCAAAATGTGTCTATGATGGGGTTATATGTGAGGAGACGCAATTGTTATCAGGATCATTAATTCATGATCTCTCATTGGCCCATTTCTGTGTATCTGTTCATGTTTCTCTAAAGACCAGATTCTTTGTCGTTCCTCTACAGAGCAAGAAATACATCACAAGCAAGTCCTGAGCTTTGCTTTGTGTTTTCATCTTGCAGTGCTCAGATGCAGGGTGTCAGCATACTGGGTGAGGGCTCTGCCACAGTCCTGAGCATTGTTTTCATACTCTAGATCCCAAGTCCAAATGCTTGGGAGAAGGGGATCATAGATGAAGCTTGGGTCGATTCCTTCCCCTGCAAAGAAAACAGCTGTCACATCCTAGAAGAAAATAAGAATGACCTGCTTCCACTGGAAACACAAATCTGCATGACA
>PVKA01006863.1:0-81044 GCA_004027165.1 Ctenomys sociabilis | reverse complement strand
CCTTACCTGCTAATGAGACTCACTTATTAGGAACACCCTTTTCTTATAAAAATAAGCGTATAGAAAGTTTTACAGCAGTCCCGATTTGTCTCCAAAACCCCTACTTATTTTTGGTCATTGAAAATAGCTTCTCCGAGATAGATTGTAATCTCTCAACCAATTGTACTCTTACTCAATGTGTAAATGTGTCTGACTCCACTTTCATTGTCATGAGGGTCCCACAATATGTTCCTATTCCTGTCCAGGCTGAGCCTGAAAGTTTTCCATTGATCCAACTTATCAGGGGCAAACGAGACTTTGGTATTACAGCTACCATGGTAACTGCAATAGTTGCTGCGGCTACAGCGGCTGCTACGGCTGCTGTGGCCCTTACCTCTCAGGTAAAGATGGCCTCTGAAATTAACACTATTGTCAAACAAACAGCAGATATCCTAGATACCCAAAATAGCATCAATTCTAAATTCCTTAGTGGCATACTGAGAGTTAACGAAAGAGTTGATATTTTACAGGAAGAAGTTGAACAACTGTTCGGGATTGTCAGCACGAGCTGTGTTGCCAATGTTGGAAGAGTATGTGTGTCCCCCCTGCCCGTCAATTTCTCCATTTCTATATACATCAGCCAGTATCTAAAGGGCAATTGGTCGCGTGAGTTGGAACAACTCATAAACATTCAAAAATTCGAGATTGCCCGCCTAAATGCCACCTCAGTCACTGCTCTGTCGTTAGGTAGCCTGTCTAAATGGATTGAGAGGACCTTTTCCTTCCTTAAGGAATGGGCTGGTATAGGCGCCATGGCCATCCTGGCTCTTCTTGGGGCCATAGGACGTTTGTTCCTGATATGCCAAGTGGTCCGCAAACAGCGTCGGAGCCAGGCTGTACTAAAACAAGCATTGTTGGCTTTGGATAAGGGACAAAACCCAGAGGCATGGCTGGCCATGATGTGACATATGGGATAATTTTGGCCATGGAAATGACGCCCCTTTGGCCAGGGGTGTCAGTGGGCTTCAGCTGTGCCTGATCAACACAGCTTTCCCACACTTGCAAGTTATCACGCATTATCCCTCGTCACAAGGCCAGAGATATATAATGGCTACACGCTGATAGATGCTCTATGGTTGGGAGGTCCTACTAGGCTTGACGGCCCCTGGGAAGACCCTGTGGTCTTCTATTGCACAATGGGGAGTAGGTCACTGCCTGCAGCGTGGATTGTCCTTATATTCAATGCTTATTGAGCCTAAGCTGCTTTCTACTAGCCTTAGTATTCTCCCCCTGTCATGTAAAGTGCAGGGTGTATGATAAGAGCATTGCAGGGAGATCTACGAGGTTTCCTGTTCTCGGGGTCTCCGGAGAGCAAGCTTGGCTGCATATGGGTTGGTGCCCGAGGTCCCATCTCCGTGCAAAAGGCATCGGGCAATGCAATCGGGATTGTAAGGATCACTTGCAATTCCCTGACCTGCAGAGGCCCACATAAAACAGGGTCAAGCCTCTACTCTCACCTGCACAAAATAAAGAAAAAGGGGGAGATGTTGGGAGCGGTGCAAGCAGCGGCTTGGCGCTCTGGGTAACCACTTGGCGTTTTTTGTGGGCTCCGCCTTGACATGTTCGGAATAACAGGAAGTAAGGTATGGCCCTGCCTGTTGATCTGGACAGAATAAGGGGGCTGCCTGACGACAGAGCGGGATTGGCTGTATATTTATACGTGGCTGCTGATGATTGGCTTAGCTATACTATATAAGCTGCTGTGCTTCCGCAATAAAGAGAGATCTTTTCCTTCTAAGAAGAAGACAAGGTGTCTCGGGTCTTTCTTTCTGCGCCGATCTGCGCCGGACAATTTATTATAGCTAAATCTTAGAAATAACCTAGATATCCATCAACTGAAGAATGGATTAAAAAGATGCAGGTTTTTTTTTTTTTTAAATGTATTTAGTACAGGGTCTATAGCGTTGTACTACGTAGATCAGACTCATAGCGACCCTCCTGTTTTCAGCCTCCCAAGTGCTGGAATTACAGGTGCGTACCACCAGTCCCAGTCTCAGTTGCCATTTCAGTGTGCCCTGGGGGTGGGGCTGGCACAGCATGCCTGGGATCAAACCTCAGTCTGCCCAGGCAAGCATTTTAATCTGCTGAGCTATCCACCCCACCAAAAAAGATGTGGATATTGCTTTTTTAGTATAGTAGAGTGCTACTCAGCCATAAAAAGGATAAAATGGAGTCTTTTACTGGTAAATGTTTCCAACTCGAGACCATACTTATGAGTGAAATAAGTTAGATCCATATCCTATTTGTCTCACTAGTATGAAAAAAATAAAGAAGTAAATAAAACATAAAATGTACAATAGGTATTGTGAATTGGAAAGAAACCATTCAAAAGAAAAGATAAACTGTGACAGAGAAAAGGGAAATGAAAACAGGAGAAAAAGTGTCAGGAGATAGCTGAGCGGCATAAGCACCTGCCTAGCAAGCACAAGGTCCTGAGTTTGATCCCTGGTACTCCCCACCAAAAAAAAAGAAAAAGAAAAAGGAAATAGGAGAAAAGAAAAAAATACATGTATACAAAAGATAATTAAGATTGTTATGCAGCTAGTTTCTCTTTGTTCCTTAAAATATTTGTGTTAATATTGTGTACATGGATGTCTTCTATTCTGAATAACTACTAGAAAGGCAGCAATACACAATGCATAAACTATTGGACTGATCCTAATCATCTGCTTTGAAACTCACTTTCATTGTTATGTTTATCTTTTTTCAAAAGGAAAGAAGAAGGCTGGCCAAAAGCTCAGCAGATTAAAGTAGACGCAGGGGCCTGGGATCTGATCTCCAGGCCTGCTCCTGCCTCCAGGGTGCACTGAGACAGCAATTGAGACTGGGTATGGTGGCACACCACCAGCTCTTGAGTGGCTGTAAACAGGCAGATCACCATGAGTCTGATGTAGTAGTGAGACCCTGAACACCTTGTAGACCTTTCCCTAAAATACAAAAAAAAAAAAAAAAAAAAAAAAAAAAAAAAAAGGAAAGAACAACTGGAATGGGGAAAGAAGAAAAGAAAGAAGGGACACACACACTAACTAAAATAGTGTACTACTAATTTTATTGGCTTATTGAAAGAAACATTTGATATTTGTTTGATCAATCTTGCATAGTTATATCTGGTAAACTGAGCAACTACTTTGAAGACAGCAATATGCACTATAACAACCATTATTAATTTTCTATCATCTTGTTTCAAAATTCTGTATCATTTTATTGTTTTGTCTTTGTTTTTGCTTTTGTTTCTCTCTCTTTAAAATAACTTTTAAAAATTTATTATTATCATTATTATTTTCATTTACCTATCTTGTACAGGGTCTCATAGTGCAGCTTGGACTCACAGTTATTCTCCTGTCACAGCCGCCCTAGTGCTGGGATTACAGATGTGTGCCACCACACCGGGTTTTGGTAGACAGCTTGGTGTACCAGCATGGATGTGGTACTGGGGATTGAACTCGGGACCTTGCAAGGGAGGTGCTTAGACCCCTAAGCTATCCCCCAACCTCTACAATAAAAATATTTTAAAAGAAATATAAACTAAAACCTCTATAATCAGGTTTAATCGTAGTATTTGCACTTTGCAATAAATGAGTTTTGGAGTGCTGTTTGGGAACTCATCTTAAAAAGGGTTGCCATTACTGGATTAGTCAAATTAATATTTTTTAATGTGCATACTACCTAAATGTTCTGTAGATTTAACACAGTCCTCTCAGAGCCAATGGCATTGTTCACAATGCCTCAAGAAAAATAATCCTCAAGTTTGTATGGAGTCCAAGACTTCAAATAGCCAAAGCAATTTTGAGCAGAGAACAAGTCTGGAGGCATTATAATTCCTGACTTCAATGCACAACAAGGACTGGGAAGGTACCTCAATGACAGAGCACTTGCCTGGTGTACACAGAATCCTGTGTTCAATCCTTTGCCTTTAAAAAAAAAGAACAAAACAAAAACAAAGCAAAACAAAACAGCCGGGCACAGCAGAAACTCAGGGGGCTGAGGGGACACTATCTGAGGCCAGCTGCGCTACGTAGTGAAGTCAAGGACAAAAGTTTAAAAAGCAAAAGCAGAGTCATAGTAACCAAAACTCCATTGTGCTGGTATTAAAAATAGACACACAAAGAATAGGAGGGGGGAGGGGAAGAAAAGGGAGGGAGGAAGGGAGGGAGGAAGGGAGGGCAGGGGAGGGGGAGGAGGGAGGAAGGGATGTCTACAGTCAGCTGAGTTTTCACACAGGTGCCAAGAGTGTAGTGGGGACAGGACAAAAGTGAAGTCTCATCAATACTGGTAAGACAACGTCTAGAGGAGTTATCTTAAATAGTATACAAAAATGAACTCAAAATGTGTAAAGATCTAAATGTAAGACCTGAAACTATAAAACTACTAGGAAGAAAAATAGTGCAAAAGCTCCATTACTTTGACCTGGATAATTCGGCTATGAACTTAAAGGCAAAGGGGAAAAAAGCAAAACCAGACACAAAGGATTTCATCAAACTAAAAAGCTTCTACTAAGCAAAGGAAACAAATCAACAAGGTGAAAAGTCAGTCTATGGGATGACAGAAAATATTTTTAAGTCCTACATCTGATAGGAAATTAATATCCAAATGTATAAAGAAATCAAACTGCTCAAGAGGAAGAAAGTAAAAACTCAATTTTAAATCAGGACCTTTACTCTTAATAGACATTCCTTAAAAAAAAAAAAAAAGACAAGCAAATAGCCAATAACTATATGAAAATCACTAGTCATCAGAGAAATCCTAATTGAAACCACAATGAGCTCTCACCTCACATTTATGAATGGCTATCTCAGCAGATATAAGTGATACTTACCCTGATTTAATGGCTACATTTTGGATTCATGTATCAAATTCTCACACCAAAACCAATAAGCGTGCACAGTTATTATGTATTGACATTTCAAGAAGATGGAAGGTGAGTGTTGAGAGGATGTGAAGGGATAGCTGCTTGCTTGTTAGAAATGCACATAGGTGCATCCATATGGAAAACAATACAAAAAAATCCTTTAAAAATAAAAATTACTACCATACGACCCAGCAATCCCGGTGGCAGGAACGTGCCCAAGGGGTGTGAAGCCAGCAAAGGAATAGCTGCAGCTCGTGCTCACTGGTTCAGTATTCACAGCAGCCAGTGTGGAGCCGTCTGCGTCATCACAGACGGACGGGTCAAGAAGATGTACTATATGAACAAGCAGAATGCTACTCAGTCTCAAAAACAAAAATGCTTGTCATTTATGAAAATGTGTATGGAGCAAGAAGTAACATGAGAAGATGCCGTGTCGTTTCACTTACATGTGGACTCTGAGAGAGTGGAGCTCACAGAGGCTGAGAGTAGAAGGGTGGTTTCCAGGGATGGGGACAGGGAGGGTTGTGAGACAGGAAATAAATAAACAGCCTAGCGTAAGGTGCCTTGGACTAGCGGCCCAACAGGACTAAGGCTTTTACTTAGCTCCATACGTAGAAACTAACTCAGAGTGGATCGAATACCTAATTATGAAATCTGAAGCTATAAAATTCTTAGATGAAAACAGAGGTCAATATCCTTATGACAGTGGATTAGGCAATAACTTACTGGATACGACACCAAAAACACTGGCAACGAAAGAAAAAATAGATCCAAAGGCAACCCATAGAATGGGAGGAAATGGGAGTTACGTGCCTGATGGAATATTAATGTTGGAATAAATAGAAAACCATTAGCTAGCCCTGAAAAGGCCTTCTGCTCAAACTGAGACAAACTTAAGAACATTATGACTTCGCAGTGAAGGGCGATGGTGTAGCCTTTCTCAAGTGACTTGACGAATCACACAGGGTAGGTTGCTCACCTGCTGATGTTGCAAAATGCTCTTACGTGCACCTTGTGTCATTGTATGTTTGCCATCTCGTTGGTGCCCAGGTTTGTATCTGAAGCTCCAGAGTCTTATGCTTCATGAGAACCCACAGCCTTACCCAGTGTGATCGTGACAATCACATTTAGAAGAAGGAAAAATGGTAGGGACAGTGAGCCAAAGGATAAAGCATATTCAAACTACAGTGTCAAAAAGAAAAGCAGAACCGAACCGGCCAGATAGCTCAGCGGACTACAGCACCTGCTTAGGCAGTCGTGGGGGCCAGGGATTTGATCCTTCAGGGCGCGCTGAGAAGGCAACTGAGACTGGGCATGGTGGCGCGGCCCAGTAATTCCAGGGCTTGGAAGGTTGAAAACAGGAGAATCACTACGAATCTCATCTGTGTAATGAGACCCTGTAGACCCTGTACTAAATAAATTAAAAAAAAAAAAAAAAGCAGCCCAGAGCGATTCACTATCTTTCAATTTTTGCTTCATGTGCATGTATTACAGATAAAATAATAAATACAGACTTTTTAAGGACAGGCAGTTAAGTCCTATCTGTGAAAGCTGAGATGGAAGATGAGAGTGATGATGAAATCTGAAGCCCAGCAGGGTCAGATGTGTGCTGAGCATGTGCAAGGCCCTGGGCATGCTCTCTCCCCTCCCCCGCCTAACTGAACCCTTAATGTAGCAGAAGTTTGGGGCTTCTCTCTCTCTTTTTTTAAACTATAAAGACATTTTTAATTACAATGTGAGTTGAAGTTTTATATTTCTTCATGAAGTCAATTTAAAAAACAGGTTTCTGAAATCAGCACGCGGCAGGGCCCTAATCCACCTTTAAGTCCTTCCCCAAGAGCATCACAGTCACGGGGTGCACGCTGGCCTTGTGTGCTCGGTAGATGCGGACGGCTTGGTCGTGAGATTGGTCAAAGGCAGCCGAATCCTTGAATAAAGGGGGTATAAACTTCATTCTTGTTCAGGGGTGATTTTTAGGGCCAAAGGAATCGCTTTCTTCCACTTGGGTTGGATGCAGAGCTGTAAGCATCCGAATCATGTTTCAGAATTGTTCATGGCATTGAAGTCGTACATTTCTTGCATTCCTTTATGTGCTCCAGTGGAAGAGGTGCTTGCTGGAGCACCTGTGCTAGAAACTTGTTCACTTGGTGAGAGGAGAGATCTTTCAGGTCGGTGGCGTCGAATGTGTATAAGTTCTCTTCTTTGGCAATAATCCATCTTGACTTAGGGCGAAGCAAGCATTGGTCAGAGTTATCATAATTCAGCTTGACAGGAGGTAGCCCCAGGGAGTAGAGCCTGACCTTCCAATCAACCTGGTCTTTAAAGTGGGAATATAGGAAGTTCTTCCAGTCATCAGTGGTTATGCTCCTGTAGGAAAATTTCTCCACATAAGCCTTTAAGAATCCTAGGAAAACCTCTGGTACCCCAAGGAGTTGTTCAAAGTGAAAGAGTAAGGCAGAGCCCTTCTCATAGGGTACTGAGGAATAGGCTATATCAGGGTCTACATCTGTCAGATCTTCCACGAGTTTGGTGAAAAGATGTGTCTCCTCGAAAGTTTTTATCATACTCAGTTCTCTCCATCCTTCCAGAGTGTGAAAATGTCTGAATTTTTTTACCAAACAATTGTCCACAAATGTGGTATTCCAAATACACAGTATGTCCTTCATTTAACCAAAAGTGATCCCAGGTTTTGTTGGTCACTAGATTTCCCGTCCAACTATGAGATATTTTATGTGCAATAACATTGGACAGTGATTTGTCACCTGCCAACAGAGTAGGAGTTACAAAAGTAAGGCAAGGTTTCTCCATGCTGCTAAAACTTTAGGTTTTAGCTTCACACACAGCAAGTGGGGCAGGACCAACAGGTCATATTGCCCCTACACGTAAGGGCCTCCCAGATTCTCTGCGGTTTTAAGCATGGACTCAGTCTCAGAAAATTCACAAGTAGACTTTCCCACTTGCTCTTTCTCAGACCACACCAAAGTTCTTGGGCCAATTTTTCTGCTTTCTAAAGCTTCAACAACTAAAGCAATCCAGTAACAAGGTATCAGCACTTTTTGTTGAATTTGTATGTTTTCCTACCTGGGTCTTCCAAGTCAGGTGTTTTTCCATTACAAACAGCACTCATAAGTGCCACCAGGTCTTTAGGGACAGACACCTCACAGTGTAGGTTAGCTTCACAGAAGGAGTATCCCAGCAGGGAAGGGTTTCTCTGCAGGGGATGGCCTGGCACTGACTGAAAAGACATGGGTGCTCCTTTCCAGAAGTCTGCTCAGGAGTGAGCCACTGAAGAACAGAAGACTTCAGAGATTCTCAAAAGAAATTTCTATAGCAGCCTCTTGATTTTTGCTCAGAGCAATAGGCAGACAGATTTCCATTGGTGATCCTTTGTAACTTTGTCTTTCTTCAAGGGTGTATTTCACTTCTTGTCCATTGATCACCACTTTTTCTATTGTAAGGTCTTTTGTGTCCAAAACTAGGCTGTGCAGATTGTCCTCCTGAGACTGGATGGTGAGTGCGGCAAGCCTGCTCAGCTCGTGGTGAGCGAAGTCATGGCACATCGCAGGTGCAGGTGGAGGTCCAGCAGAAGGTGGCCGGGAGGCTAAAGAGCAAGAGTCCAGGACCTCGGGCATGGCTCTGGGAGACTTGCAGCACACTGTTTAGTACCTGCACAGTGGCAGCCTGGGGCTTCTCTCTTACCTGTGCTTAACTATGTGTTCCTCTTTTTCATATTCTGAAGCATCCGTGTTGCTAAAGCACAGATCTATCATTTACTAGGTAGGGTTTTTGTTATGCCAAACAAGTATATTTCAAAGGTTCTCTGTTTGAAACATTAATTAAGTTATAAGTACTTAAGTTGCATAAATTATGTAAAGTAGATGGGAATTGTTTTTCAGAGCTTCACACACCTGCATCTGGGATGCACCGTGAACATCTGCCTGGCAGCTTACCGTGTCTGCAGAACAGTGCCCTGCAGTCCAGAAGCCACTCAGGGTATCAGTTCCTCTGCACAGAAAGCCCACATGACTTGCTATTCTCAGCTACATCCAGGAGCTAAAATTAGGACACGGCTGGTGTGACATTTCACTTCGTTACAGCCCCATTGTGGATTTTAGTCATTTGCAAATACATTGAGGGAAAAAAAGACAGTTTGCTATGGATTCTTAGTTGATAATCTCTAACTTTGGGTGCGACAACTTCAGCATTCAACCAACAATGGTAAGTAGTTTTTTGAACATTTCCTTTCTTCTTCACACATAACGAGTGCTGAGGGTCACTTTACTATGTCTGTAATGGCCATAGTCACACATGTGATTGTACTCTGCCAGAAGACAGATTCTTTACATGCGGGAGCATCATTTCTCGAGTTGTATTTCCTTAGCTTTCTTTTGATTATGGGAAGCCCACCCTTCGGTGGTGCTGCTACCATGCTGTGGGCTTTCCCTCCCAGTAGCATAACAATCAAGGTGGAGACCACAGGACCAGTGATGTGCTTTCCTTGGAGGGAAAATTTGTTGATAGAGGAAAAAGATGGATTACCATAACTCAATAGCAGATAAAGAAATGAATTAGCAAATGACTGCACACACACACACAGAAAGAGATATTTAAAACATGCTTAAATTTTGCTATTATAAAGTATTAACAAATACTTAGACAATAAATTATAAGTGATACACTCAGGTAGTTGGATTACCAGCATATGCATCCCAAGGTTTCTTTTTATTTCTTTTCTCTCTCTCTCTATTTTTTTTTTTTTTTGTAACACACTGAGGCAAAAGTATTCTTGATAGTGAAATTAGTTAAGAATACCTTCTTATGGTTCTTGTGCTCCACTTGACCCTAGATTTGTGGGGATCAAAGGGCAGCTCTACTTTTAGTTTTTTGAGGAACTTCCATACTGATCCCCATTGTGGCTGCACTAATTTACTTTTCCACCAGCAATGTGGAAAGGTTCTCTCCCCCCTACACACACACCTTTAACAACTTTCATTATTTTTGTGTTCTTGATAGCCTCTGGATTGGCGTGAGGTGGCATGGGATTGGAGTTTTTATTTCGTTTTCCCATAGTTTCTTGATTGTAGGAAGAGCTCACAATCTGTGCCTGAGAAAATTCTGCATGCATTGCTTAGAAATAGGAGCCATCTCTTAATATTCTTTTCTTTCTTTCTTTTTTTTTTAAATGTGTTTAGAACAGGGTCTACATGGTCTCACTGCATAGATCAGACTCATAGTGATCCTTCTGTTTTCAGCCTCCCAAGTGCTGGGATTACAGGCGCATGCCACCACACCCAGTCTCAATTGCTGTCTCAGTGCACCCTGAAGATGGGGCTGCAAGGCTTGGTTGCTGGGGATCAAGCCCCGGTCTCTGTGCTCCACCTGAGCAGGCACTTTGGTCCACTGAGCCACCTGGTCAGCCCTTCTTAATAATTTTATGCATACTGAAAATTACATATAATTCTGATTTCTGTCTGTAAAACAATTCTCCTCTCTCTTACATAAAAATGGATAATTTTAGCTTTAAAGCACCAATAATTTAGACAAGATTAACAATAGAAACAGCACTCTCTGTCCTACTTCTCTCTGTCACTAGTCCTTCTCCCTAGAAGTGACCACTTTAATTACCTTGGCTGAAACTGCCATCTTCAGCCAGGCATGATAGCACATGACTACACTGCCTACATTCTGACAGTCTGAAACAGGAAGGCCACCAGTTCAAGCCCAACCTGGGCAACTTGCCAACTTACTGAGACCCTGGTTCAAAATAAAAGATAAAATGGGCTGGGCACGCAATTTGGGGTTAGAGCTGAATCCCAGTGTTAAAAAAGTCTTTGGTGGTTATCTCTCATATTTCTTTATTCTTTTTCAAAGTTAGTTTCTTGTTATTTCTCAACAACTTTTCCCATTATGTATTGAGTTTCATTATGATAGATGATAATCAAGTTCCCTTAAACCTCAATAAAGTGACATCCCTATCTTCAATGTTATCCTCATTTTTTATTATAAAATATTGTTTAAAAATTAATTTTATGGATGTCTTTATTGTATAGCATCCCTGAAATCTTGGGCCTTGATGAACAGATTACAGGCACACAGCACTATACCCCATCTTTAAAACACTGTAGTATGTAGGGATCCATTGGTCTTTCAGTGTGATCCATTGTACCCAAGAAAAACAGTGATAGGAGTGAGGAAAAGGTAGAAAAAAGACAAGATCTGGGTCAGGAGGTGGCCCATCTGCCTAGTTGGTGAGATGATCACACCACAGTAGGAACATGTATTTATACCTTTGCAAAGTTAGTAACACATGACACAAGGTTAGGTAGTGACTAATAGCTGACCTTAACCAGTCAGGATGCTTATCTCAGGACTGAGGTAGCTTGATTGCTTTAGACACTGAGGCCTAATCCTGCTTTTACACATTTGATCAATTTCCAGCTTCCGTAGCTCCTAACAGATCTCCATTTTTTGTTTTGTTGTGTAAGTGATGAGTGTTTCATTGCAGTTGGAGAAGCTGTGTTTGGAGAACTCTTTAGAAGTCCTTTTCATTCTTGTTTCCAGTCCAAAAATTTTTGGTACTTGAAATCAGCTAGGTAACCCTATGTAGTCCAATAGTCCAAACTAGTAGTGAGTTATCAGTGCAGCTGGAAATTGTCAGATTTATTAGTGACTTGAGCCTTTTAAAGTTCAGCATACTATTCTGGCATTACTTTCCACATCTTGTGGTTACATTTTTCTGCTGGATGGTTAAGACTAAGTTAAAGCAAGACCTGTCTGAATACAAATGTAACTTTTGCTATCTGACAGGGTCAGTTAAATCTCCTCAGGATTTACGTTGGAACCATGTACTGCACCTCTTAGACATTCTGTGAGTGTCAGCCATCTGGATGAACCATTTCCTAACCAATTTGCTTTGTGTGAAAGTTTGAGAGATATTTTCTTCCCAGGTGACTCTCCTTATGCACACTATACATTGTTAATCACTTTCCTCTGTGGTCCCATCATCTGCTTCATCAGAAAATTAAAAACTCAACTGAGTTACAGGGTATCACAGAAGAGGTTCTCTTATGTTCTGAGTCCTCATTGATCTGGAAGGGCTGGGGTCAAAATATTGGTTATTCTTTTAGCCCACCTACATCTCTAATTTTTGGTTTCCAAACCTCAGTTGTTAAACAACCAGAAGAGAAACTTAATAACATTACCTTATAATGGAGCACTAAGCTTAACATTACTATCTATCAGAATATCAAACATTTTTTATATAAAATGGAACTGTTATTTTCTAATAATCATGGATATTCTAATATTTAAATCCCTATAGAATGCTAACATACAAAAGTTAGATATTTTTACACACAAATTTAGAAATCAAAATAGTATACAATTGTGTAGCATACAATAGTGTAGCAAGAAAATCCTGATGACATTTTGTGACATACTTAAATTTTTGTTTTGACAAAACAAAACACTTAACTGATCATCTCTATCTATCTAATGCATAAGAAAATTTCACCCAAGTACTTGTCCTTAAATAGGACATACATCACAAGTTTTTTGTTAAAGGCAGAGGTTTGAATCTGTGAGAAAATCTTACAGCAATAAGCAATCTTTGTTTTATATTTTGGAAGATCTGTACACCTGGAATCAAGACTACACTAAGTACATTATGAGATTAACAATATTCAGTTACAATGCAAATGTGGAAACCTGTGTTTCTTAATTTAGTTTTATACCAAAAACTTTTCTTTTAGCAGAACCAGGGATTGAACTCAGACCCTTGTGCTTGCCAGGGAAGCGCTTATTCTACTCCCCGGCCCCCCAAAAACATTTTTTAAGAGAAAACCTTATTATAATTTTTTCTGAAAATGTTTATCTTTTAACCAATGACCAAATTATTGAGGATGTTTCCTAAGAGACTATTGAGATTATTAGAAGCTCCTTATTAATGAACAAAGGTTGGCCACCCCTCTATTCATCAGTGGTGTCCTCTTTTTTTTTTTAAAAGTTGTAGTGCTCTCTAATAATTTCTCCCTTCCCTAAGGAATCTTTGTTTAATTTTTTTTTTTTTTTTTTTTTTTTTTTTTTTTTTTTTTTTTTTTTTTTTTTTTTTTTTTTTTTTTTTTTTTTTTTTTTTTTTTTTTTTTGAGCCAGGAATTGAACGCAGGCTCTTGCAGGGAAGCACTTATTCCACTGAGCCATCTCTCTGCCCCTAAATTTTTTTTTTGTACTAGGCATTGAACTCAGGACCATGCACTTGCCAGGCAAGCACTTATTCCACTGAGCTATCTCCCTGGCCTCTAAATATTTTGATAACCTGTGAGTAAACCAATTTTTATATCACTTAAACCATCTGATAACATAGGAAAAAAAAGCATGCCTTTAAGTCTATATCTCAAATTGCATTATGTACAATGATTAAAAAATGATTCTATGACAGCTGTTCATAGAATGATACCCATATGCATAAACAAGTACACAGAACACACAAACATCATTACAAAGTCAAGAATGCACACAAATATATTCTTGGCCAAATTAAATTACAGTAACCCCATTATAATTTTTAGAAAATTGTAACTGTAGACTAGTCAGATTTTGTTATTTATTAGCAGAGATCTCAGAAAAATTTGGAGGAAATAAAATTTTTTATCTATAATTGATATGCATATTTTGAATTTTTGTATTTTTTTCTTAAGACTAGTAAAATTTAGCTCAGTTATTTTTATATATTTTAGCATCTATTTAGACCTTAGATTTCCATTTAGTCAGTTCCTTGAATCGGCCCTGGATTGGATCTAGCCTCATTGCTGTTAACTTCTCCAGCTCTGGCTTCATGGTTCAGCCAGACAGTACAGTATGGTACCCAAATAGGTTGCTTAGCTTTCTCTGGAAAAGCACAAGTATACTCTCTGCCCCAGTTTAGTAGTGGACTGGGTGCCTTCCATTGTCCAATATGGAAATCTTTCCAAAAGACATTACCTAGCCCTTTTTCTCTTACCTGATGAAATTGTTTTTCTGCTGCTGTACTTTTATAGAATTTAAAAAGTTAATAGTGTATACTGCCAAGTGAAGTCTATTATAAAATGTGAATTTTGTAGGGAAAACTCCCCTTTTGCTTTTGTAATTGAATTTTTATCATACAGTGTACATGTTCAACAATTCCTTGATCTTGAGGGTTGTAAGGAATCCCTGTGAAAGAAAATATGACAAGTTTACAAAACTTTCAGAAAGCAGCATTTGTATATGCTGAGCCATTATCAGTTTTAAGTGTCCAGGGCAGCCAAGAGCACTAAAGGCATTCAAACAATTAGCAATGACATGTTTAACTGCTTCACCGATGCAGGCAGAAGCAAAAAAGAATCATGAGGAAATGCCCACTGAAACATGGATCCAATGCAAAAAACCAAATTCAGGAATGTGATATCCATCTGTCAAAAATGATTGGGGTGTAGGGCTGGGGAGATAGCTCCGTAGAATAAGTGCTTGACTGGCAAGAGCAGGGTCCTGAGTTCAATCCCCAGTACCACAGAAAAAAAAAAAAAGATTAGGGTGTAATCCCAGGGATTGACCCCTGTAGATATATGTGTTATACATGAGGAACATTAGTTAACAATTTCTCAAGCCTGTTTTGGGGTCAAATGAAACTGCTTGTGTAAGGCACAAGCATTCTGATGAAAAGTGGCGTGAGACACATAGGCCTGCTGAATAGTATCTGAGGGAGTAATGGTCACAGCACCCAGCAATCTGTCTACAGCAGCATTCCTTTCAGTGAGGGTCTTGGCAATTGGGAATGGAGCATATGTGACCAATAAAACAGGGAACATGATGTGACTGTATGACAGTGTGGAGAGTGTGGAGTAAGTGAAAAAGATCTTGACCAATGTGCATAGGGGCAGCTCCAATGTAGCTCATTGCACCACAGACACAAGCACTGTCTGAAAAGAGATAAATTAGAGTGGATGGATGATCTTGCACAACCCACATGACTGCTTGTAATTCAGTCATTTGTGCAGAAGAGAAACCTGTGCCCTGTATTGTGAAAGAGGAGGCTGTTATGTATCATCGTTGACCTGAGGCTGATCACTCCATGAAGATGGAGATGACCCCTGCTACAGGGACTAAATTTATTTTTGAAGGGAGGACAAAAGGTTCAAGAGAAGCAAATTGTATTCATTTATCTGAAGCAGTCAATAACATCAGGGAAGTTAGCCACTGCAGACTGCCAAAAGGATCAAAATTGCCATAACCATTTTTTGAACTGAAGAAAAGGTAACAATGATAGTTTGTACCTCACGACCAAGGGGTTGAATTGCACATGTTTGTCTGCATGCAGTCAGTTCTGCCATGGCATCATGAAAGGGAGTAATAGTTTTATGTGGCCTATGTAGCCATTGTAAGGGAACCTGAGGCTCAGAGAACTCCAGCGGGCATATACCAAGTTGGGAAAATAACTAAAAGCATTGGCAACGATAGATCAACTCTAGAGAGCTGAGCATCCAAAAGAGCCTGATTGACTTTATCCAGGGTGACAGCTGCCAGGGACTCCAGATACCACCGCAGCTCACCCGCGCCCCTGGAGCTGCCTCTCCCGGGGTCATGATGGGCAGCAAGATGGCTTCTGCCAGTCGGGTCGTCCAGGCCGTCAAGCCACATGCACCACTGACAAGGACAGAGTAGCAGAAGCTCTGAGGTCTGCAGGGATCCCGTCTCACTCTTCTGAGATTTCACAGCATTCTAAAGGGAGTAAATCACCGGGCTTGCTGGTGCATCCAGGTCCACCAGACATATCTCAAGAGGAAGTGGAGTTTATCCAACGTGCAGGTCCAGAATGATGACGGGGGCTGCTGTTTGTCATCAGTCGGAAGATTATCTTTATAATGAAGGACTTCCAAAATGACATATGAAAGTTGTGTATTAAATAACCTTAATAAATATTCTACAGAAAGAAAAAAAAAAGAAATACAGAAAATTTAGATGGATACGTGGATATTCTAATTTATGTATCTTGGTCAGCTTCTCCACCTAATTGTTTATATACCTAATATGTACTAGAGTATACATTTGAAACAAACGAAAAAAAAAAACTTTATCCAAGGCAGTCTTAGCCTCTGGTGTGAGTGTTCTTTTAGGGTTAGGGGATGAGTTTCCCTTGAGAATATCAAAGAGAGGATTTAAATCATAAGTAGTTAGCTTAAGAGCTGGGTGGAGCCCATTAATATTATACCAAGTAAAGTCTGAAAATCATTTAGGGTTGTAACATATTTAACCTGGATCTGAACAGTTTGGGGTACAATTTGTCTCTGTTGCATAAGGTGTCCCAAATATGGAGAGGGTGCCACACTTTGCACACTTTCAGGGGTTATCACTAGACCTGCATTGCAGAGGGCATCCTTTAATTGGATACACATCGATGCAAGATGGGTGGGGAGTCATGTGCCAGAGGACTGTCATCTGCGTGACGGATGACGTATGCAGGTGGGTAGGCCAGTCGCACCGACCACACGGCTGCAGCCACAAACTCTTGGCACGGGGTTGGACTATTCGCCATTCACTGTGGTAGGCAACACCATTGAAAGCAGTGTATAAGGGCCTGATGATTAATACAGGGTAAACTAAAAACAAAATGTGTGGAGAGGCATAGAAAAGAAACAATCTTTTAAATCAACCACCATCAGGGAAAGATGTAAAGGAACAGTCACAGGACCGGGCAATCCATGGTACGATTGACAGCCCACAAATCCTGTAGCAATCTCCATCTTCCTGACTTTTTAAATTACAAATATTGGACTACATGAAGGGCTGTTCTAGGCGCCCGGCCATCATCTGCATTAGCCAGTGGATGAGCTGCTGTTATCTGCTCCCGAGTGAGGGGCCACTGATCAACCCACACAGGGTCATCAGACACCCAGGCTATCTTGGATGCCATCCATGGGGTTGGAGAAGAGATCGGAGTCCCTCCTGAGAACGTGAGGATGAATAGCCTATGCCAAAATGGTCCCTTGTGGGAATAACTGAAAGAGGTTCTTTCCTCCTTTGATTATTTTTACCAAGTTGTTAAGTGGGAAGGAAACTTTGTTGCATCATCTGGTGAGTCACCAGGGTGTTAGACTGGCCAAAATGCTCCCATACCCTGTAATATGTCACGACCCCATAGACTGACGCATATGTGGGGGAGGACATAGGAGAGAAATATCCAGAATGGCCTTCTGCATCCCTCCAAGTTAATAACTTAGCATTCTGCTAGGGTAAGAAATCTTGCTCAAGCCTTGTAAATCTGTAGTGGGCCATGCTTCAGGCCAATGGCGTTGAGCAATAACTGAAACATCTGCACCAGTGTCTAATAGTCCTTTAAATACTTTTCCATCCATCTCGGGGCAATTTTGTTGAAACTAATAGGTGTCAGGAAATCTAAAACCTTTGAACTGATTTCCCTTATTTATAATTTTTTTCAATTTTTGCCAAGGGAAAAAATTACTTATTGAGTAATCGGGTGATTTGAGCAATGGTTTGGGTAGATTGACTAATAACCTTGATTTTTTTTTGTATAATCAGCCTTGATGACACCAGGCAAACCTGGAGCCCTTTTAAAATGAGACTGCTGCACCTAGCAAGATTTGCACTGTACTCCGAGGCACAGGTCCACAGACCCCAGTAGAAATAATTTGGGGCCCCATTTCAGGAGTTAATAGGAATCTGGAGGAAGAACTGCGGTCTAAGCCTCCACTGTCAGTTGCTGCTCAGCAGAGGTCAAACGCCTGTGGCAGGGGCAAGGAAAGTACCCCATTATTGGATGGGGCCAAGCTGTGCCCCACTGGACGTTTCTCCAAATGGCTCAGACTTTTGCATCAGTTTTAGTTCTACATTCATTTTTCCTATGGCACAAATTGTACATAGACTGGAAGGTGTGTTGAAGAGACGGATAATGGCTGTGCTGCCTTTCCCGGTGTCACTTGTCCCCACAATGGAAGCAAACAGACTTGTTTTTCCCTTTCCTCCAGCCTGTGGATGAATAACCTGAGTAAGAGCTGCTGCCAAGGCCGCTCCCTGTACATATGAAGGCCCAAGATCTGCACAAATCTGAATCACCTCAGGCAGTGTAACCCACTTTTTGTGGGCTTTTAAAACCTCTTTACAGGACCAGGGAGATAGCTCAGTAGAATAAGTGCTTGCCTGGCAAGCACAAGAGTCTGAGTTCAATCCCTGGTTCTGAAAGAAAAAAAAAAAAAAACCCAGAAAACTTCTTTACACTTTTTATTTGCAGTTTTGAAGGGCATTTGTTGAACTATTAATGTGCTAGCTTCCTTGTCACAATAATCCTCACTAGCTTGCAATAACTGAACAGCAAAATCTTGAAAAGGTTCATCAGGGTCCTGAAGAATGGAAGCCAAGTTAAGGGATGCCTCACCCTTTGAAGAGGTTCCCTCAAGGCCCTAGTGGTAGCCATCTTAGTTTGCTCATATATTTACAATGCAAAGGTCAGTTGGTTGTTCTTGCAAGCAAAATCACCCTCCACAATCAACAAAGCTTTTGTAATGGCTGTGTTGTGAGCAGCATATTGTGCTGCCTGGTCCGTGTAATATTCAAAGGAGTTTCCTTTCTACAATAAATAATCCCCTGGAATCAAATACGCTTTAGCTATTCCTTTCCAATCATTTGGGGTCATACTATGTTGTCCTAGCATTTTTACTAAACTCAAGATAAAAGGAGCATTCAGGTCATAAGTAGCAACAGATTGTTCTAATTCTTTTAAGGCTTTAAAAGGTACAGCTTCATGAAGACAAACAACTTCCCCTGGGTTATTATGGATTTGAGCCCTAGAAACAGAATAGATGTGTTGAAAACCCTCCATGACCTCTCACTGTTCTGGCTTCTTTTTGGTACAGATGCAAGGGAGATAAAGAAAATGGCTCTACTCCCCTGGAGGTGGGAGCTCCGACCTGTGACTCAGCAAAAGTTATCTGAGCTGACATGTCCTGGGTTGCAGCCTGTGGCTCCATAAAAACCAGTGAATGTTGAAAAATGAAATTTGGGGTAACACCTCTCTGGTAGATGAAGGATGTTTTTGTCTCTCATCACTCCTTCCTTATTTGATAGAGCAAGGCTAGAGGGCTCAAGTTCTACTTCTCTGAAAGCCATTGCTCCCTCCTCTTTGTCTGGCTAGGACTCAGGACTTGATTTTAAAGGAGAGCTGAGAGCTAAATGTTTTGTGTTTGTAAAACCCCAATCCAGAAAAGAAAGTAACTACAGGGATCAAGCATGCCACAACCACTTCAACATATATGTCTCTGTGATTCTTGAGACCCTATTTGCCCATTTTCAAATCAATATAATGTTCTCCTTTTTGACTTCTCTCAAACCTAGTTGTCTTTTTAAGATTGTTTACCCCTCTGGCGCCAGTGAGCCAATTTCTGAACATTACCAGCCTGTTTCTGGCCCTAGCAAACCCATTTCTGGCCTTCATGAGCCTCCATCCCCAAGTTTTACAGCTGCTGTGTCAGTACCAACACACGCCTGCACTGAATACTGTTCTGACCAATTCACTTCCCACCCTTTTTTTTTTTTTTGTCTTTTTGAGACAGGGTCTCACTATGCAGTTGAGGCTGGCCTCGAGCTCACTTTGTAGCTCAGGCTGGTCTCGAACTCACAGCAATCCTCCTGTCTCAGCCTCCCTATGCTGGGATTACAGGCATGTGCCACCACGCCCTGCTCACTTCCCACCCTTAAGAGCACCCTTTGGAAGTGTTCCCTCTGCCCACATGTATCTCCTACTGGGTGTCCCTGTTTAGGCGTCAAATGTAGGGATCCATTGCTTCCTCAGTGTGATCCATTGTACTCAGGGAGAAACAGTGGCAGCAATGAAGAAAAGATAGACAAGAGGACAAGAGCTGGGTCAGGTGGCAGCCCATCTGCCTGGTTGGGAGATGACCTCCTCTCCACAGTAGGGATGTGTGTTTATATCTTTGTGGTCTTTTGGTTTGCTTGTTTTTTGTTTTTGTTTTTGTTTTTGTTTTTGTTTTTGTTTTGTATTTTTTAGGAAGGGTCTACAAGGTCTACAAGGTCTCACTAGGTAGATGAGACTCATGGTGATCTGCTTGTGTTCAGCATCCCAAACAGCTGGGATTACAGGTGCACACTACCATGCCCAGTCTCAATTTCTGTCTCAGCATGCCCTGAGGACAGGGCCGGCATGGCCTGCCAGGGATCGGAACCCCAGCTGCTGCATCTGCCTAAGCACGCGCTTTAATCTGCTGAGCTATTTGGCCTGCCCTATATGTATTTGTAAAGTTAGCATGACACAAGGTTGTCTAGTGACTAACAGCTGACGTAACCAGTCAGGATGCTTATCTCAGGACAGAGGTAGCTTGACTGCCTTAGGCACTGAGGCCTAGTTCTGCTCTCACACACTGGACCAACTTCCAGCTCCAGTGGCTCCCAGAAGTAGTGTCAAATGGGATTGGAGTTTACAAGCAGATTTTAGAAAACGACCTCTGAATGTTTCTCTCTCTTTCAGAAGACTAAATAGAAAGAGCACATAGAAATAAATAATTATTTAAAAAGAACATGAGAGAGAGAGGAGGGAGGAAAGAGAGCGAGAGAAAGAAAGATGAAAGAAAGAAAAAAAGAAAGAAAGAAAGAAGGAAGGAAGGAAGGAAGGAAGGAAGGAAGGAAGGAAGGAAGGAAGGAAGGAAAGAAAGAAAGAAAGAAAGAAAGAAAGAAAGAAAGAAAGAAAGAAAGAAAGAAAGAAAGAAAGAAAGAGCAGGTAAGTCCTTCAGCACATAGCAGCAATGCCAGTTTGGGAAATGAGCCATCCAGAATATGAGGGCCTGACAGCTGAGTTAGCCTTACAGCCGAGATCTGCCAACTGAATGAGGAAATTAATGGAACATAAAGTTCTGAAGACATCTTTTTATATTTTCTTTTTTTAATTATTATTATTTTGAAAGACATCTGTGGGAACATTCTTGTTCATGTTTTTACTAGTGAGATACACACCTCCCTGTTAGGTGTGTACCAACTGCTGGGTTATAAGCTTTGCATATCTTTAACATCAGATAAGAATTTTATTCTAAAATAGTTATAGTAATTAACAACTCCACCAATACACCAATAGAATGTGAGAGTGTTTGTAACTCAATTTTTCATGAATTATTAAAGTGCCTGCAAGCAGGGGCCAAGCGTTCAATCCCTAGGCCAGCAGTGCCGGTCCTGCCCCTGGGGCATGCTAAGATAGAGAATGAGGCTGGGCGAAGTGGCGAGCGCCCAAAATCCCGGCTCTTGGAAGGCTTTAAACAGGCGGGTCACTACGAGTCCCAACTAGTAGTGAGACCCTGAACACCCTGTAGACCCTTTCTAAAAATAAACTTTTTTTTCATGAATATTTGGTGTAGTCAACCAACATATTTATAAAGTTGAGTAAAATTTCTGTTTTCTTTTTGTTTTGTCAGTTGGAGTCCATATTTTCAGAATTGCTCAATTTTTCGTTTGTTTTTATTCTACTCTGTTTTGTTTTGGTGCTGGCTAGAAACCCAGGGTCTCCTGGTTACTAAGCCTTTGCTGTCCCATGGCATTATATATCCAAAGCCATGTCCTTTTTTAAAGTTTCTTTTGCTGAGAGTGTTGGTGCATGCCCCCAACCACTTGGGAGGCTGAGGCAGGAGGACTAAAGCAAGTTAGAAGGAGCCTGGGCTATGTGGTTGGTTCAAGGCTAGCCTGAACTATAAAATGAACCTTGTTTAAGAAAACAAAAAGGGTCTTTTAATGTTGCTTTCTTTTTAGTTATGGTTACATATGCTGTCATTATCTTCCTCTATTACATGGCATCTATTCTCTAAATGATATCTCTTGGTAAAGTTCTTAGTTAATTTAATCACATTTATCAGGCTGGTTCTTTATGGATATGCCTTTTATTACATTTTAAGATGTGTAAACAAATTTAAAAATAAGGAAAAAGGAATGTCCCTGGAGTTGGGCATGATGATGCGTGGCTATAACCCCTAAATTCTGGGAGGCAACAGGATTACACCTGAGTCCAGGCTGGGGGTCACTTCATGTCTTACTGAGACCTTGTCTCAAAATAAAATAAAAAATTAAAAGCTGGGGTTATAGCTCAGTGTGTAAGGTGCTGGGTTCAATACTAAGTGCCTCCAAAAAAGAAAAGGCGTCCCTTGGCTGGGGTGTAGCTCAGCAAAAGGACCCTTGTCTAGCACACGTGGGCCCTGGGTTTGATGGGGAAAAGTGCTCCTTCTCAGGAAATGGAAGTCTTTTATTACTTCCCCCTAAGTTTTTTTTTTTTTTTTCTACTTTCACTGGTGATCTGGAATCCACCTAGTGTTAATTTTGGTTACATATGCTTGTATCTATCAACGATCTGAGCATAATTCTTTTAAAAGATCAGCCATTGTTCTGCAGCACTTTCGCACACACAGTCTATTTCTGAGCTCCTTTTTCAATCTCATTGATCTGTTTGTCGACTGCACCAATGAAACACTATCAGCATAGCTTTAAGAGCGATGCCAGTAGAATAAATCCTCCCATGGATTTCTTTAGCAAGTGTGCCTTGGTTACCTTGTTGTTATCTTTGGAATTGTCATTGAATATTGGAACCCGATTGCCACATTGCCCTTTCTGTCTCTAAATGGGGTTTTTGTTGAGACATATTGTATTTCACTATGGGGATAAATGACAATCTTACAGTGTGAATTTTCCAATCAATAACTATCATATATATATATATATATATTTACTATATTTACATTTTTTAGGTTCAATTCTTTCATTTCACCCTATTTTTTAGTTTTCTATGAAGAGAGCTTCCATAGTCTGTTTATTCATAAGAAACTGATTTGTTTACTTATTTAGTATTTTAGCACACGGTCTGCAGGGTCTACAGGCTTTCACTATGTAGATCAGACTCATAGTGATCTGCCTGTGTTCAGCCTCCCAAGAGCTGGGATTACAGGTGCGTGCCACCACAGCCAGTCTCATTTGCCATCTCAGTGCACCCTGGGGACAGGGCCAGCACTGCAGACTGGGTAGTGAACCTTTGGCCCCTGAGTCTGCCAAAGCAGATGCTTTAATTCGCTGAGCTATTTGGCCAGCCCTTGTTTAAATGCTATTGAAAATTTTATTTTTTTGTGTAGTGAGAGAGGAGCACTGGAAGTAGAACTCAGAGCTTCACACTAGGCTACATTCCCAACTCCCAGCCCTTTTTTATTTTTATTTCTTAAAATTTTGAGACAGGATCTGCATAAGTGACCCAGGCCAGGCTCAAATTTGTGACTCTCCTGCCCTAGCCTCCCAGAGTTCCGGGACTGCAGGCATATTTCACCACATTCTGCTAAAGATGGCATCTTTTAAAGAAGTTACCTGGATGTGGTGGCCTGCTCCTGCAGCCCCAGCGGAGGGGAGGCAGAGGTGGGACAAACACCTGCAGCGAGGAGTTCAGACCAGCCCAGACCACCGCCTCAGAAAAATGTGTTTAAAATAGCTTTGGGGATACAGAGAGCATTCAATAAATATTAGCTATTATGATTCTTATGGTACTGAATGAACACGGTGAAGTGCATCATATTTTTTTCCTCTGGTACAATTAGATCCTTTCTGGAATGAAACCTGAGACTCGGCTGCTTAGAACCTAATGAAGGTGATGATGCTATGACAATGTGGAGAAGCCATGGCGAAAACGTGGTCTGTACTGGGGCCGTCCGTGCCGTGAAGGAAGTTTGGGAAAAAAGACTAGAGAAACTCAGTGAAGACCTGAAGCGAGAGAAGCAGTTTCAGCAGAAGTATGCCATTGTATATTTGCTACCTTGAATTAGCAAAAATTCATAATCTGATCACCATAAAGAGGGCATCATTATTGAATGTGACATATTTTTATTTATTAAAATTCAAAATATATTTAAATATTCAATTATCAGTTGAATTGCCAGGTGATAAGGGTCACAGAAAATCTCTACAAATATCTGTATATATCTGAAAATGTTATCTTGTGTCTGTGTAGAGCCCTAAATACCTGGCCATAGCTGTAGCCCTCACACTTGCTTGCTGCTAGCTCCCTCCAGGGAGCTGCACATACTACTTCCGCTAACGTTTATTGGCAAAACCCTACCTAGCTCATCCTCAGCTGCAAGAGACTAGCTCAGTCTTGTACCCAGTTAATGTAGGTGACCTCTTATTAAAGAGGAAGAGGAGTAACAAATACCAGTCAGGGAAGAGTGGTTTCTGTGACACACAGGTGCTGTTAATTTCTCCATTTTATTTTATTTTTATTTCTTTATTTTCAGGGTCTCACTACGCAGCTCGGACTCGTAGTGATCCTTCTGTTTTCAGCCGCTGCAGTGCTGGGATTACAGGCATGCGCCACCACACCTGGACTCAGTCTCCCACTCACTAGGCCCTGGAGGCGGTGCAGCATGCAGGACAGGGGATTGAACCCTGGTCCCAGTGCTTGCCAAAGCA
This sequence comes from Ctenomys sociabilis, assembly GCA_004027165.1. Lineage (NCBI taxonomy): Eukaryota > Metazoa > Chordata > Mammalia > Rodentia > Ctenomyidae > Ctenomys > Ctenomys sociabilis. Next base: position 56,695 of record PVKA01006863.1, on the reverse strand, counting down.
GGCGCTTAGTCCGCTGAGCTATCTCACTGGCTCTCCACTAAGCTCTCTCGTTGGCCCAATTTCTCCATTTTAAAGGACAGAAACCTGAGGGACTGGCCTAGTAACTTGTCAAAGGTTGTGCTGCTGATAAATGCTGAACTGACAGTGTTCGCACCCTGATCTGACTCAGTAAGCATTAGATTCACTGCGCGTCTTACATGTCCCTGGTTGGTTCTCTTGCTTTCTTTTCTCTTTATCTTTATGAAGCTATTCTTAGGAAATGCATTGAGCTTATTGTAGTTATGACAATTTTGACTCTTAAAAGTACTTTCACATTTTTAGACAGTGGCCAAGAATCATAACTTGGTTCTAAAGCCCTGGATTTTACCTATTAAATGTATCTAATGTTAAACGAAAAAAAATTACCCAAACATTTGCTAAAGATGGTAAAAGGGTTTTGTGCAGCTTTTCTGACAACCTTTGTGGAAAAAAATCAGAGACCAAGAAATTCATTTTTAAGTGAATTTTATTGGTGTACTTTTGATATACATAATGATCATATTCATAGCGGGGAATTTATACCTGTATCAAACATAGCTCTATTCTTTTCTCCCATTCCTCTCCCCTCCCTTCAACCTTTCTTTCCTTCCCTCTTTATAAAAGTTTATTTCCTTTGTTTACCTTCTGTACTGTCTCTCCTTCCCCTTGCCTGGTTCCACTTCCCATTTGACATTTTCTTCCTTCTTCCCAAAGTCTGTCTACTTAGGGAGGAAAATTCCTCCATGTTAAACCTGGCTTCTAGTTTTGGAAACTTCATGGGGCCTGAGGCCAAAGTGGAGCAGTAGAGGCCTGCTCCATGTGCAGGAGGCCCGCTTCAGTCCCAGCACCACGGACTTCAGCAAAAGAAAATGGTGTAAAGTATGAGGGTTTTTTTTTTTTCCAAAATGTTTCTTTTAATCCTAAAACAGTTTAACTGTAAAATAAACATAGCATTTTTGAAATTGCTTTGTGCCTAAATTAATTCCAAGTCATTTCAGAAAAATAAACTAAGTTAATCTAGGTTAGGCTTGAAACCTGTAGTACTGTCAGATAAAGTCTAGTAAATAATTTTGACTGACCTGCCGGAGGACAAAATTATAACAGCTTAAAGATCTTAATTGGTTTTATTTGCTCCTCTAGAGCCAGCCATTGCTTCATTCCATATGAACAGAATCGATGTTTTGATGAGTTGATTTTATAGATAGAAAAGGGCTGGGGAAAAAGCAGGAGCAAACCAGTCATTTCCAGGTACTTTATTAGGGGGTGGGGTGGGGACAGAACAATAAAAAAAAAAAAAACTGGTTAACATTAGGTTGCTTTTAGGAAGAGGTGAAGACTAAAGAAAACTTTATTATCATATTGACTAGAACTGGCCTGCTCAGGAATTTGGCTATCATCTCTGCTGATTGCTCAGGCTGGAAAACAGGGGTGCCATGGAGCCCTAGCATGCCAACTTCATCTTGATTTTGGTTGTTGTAACTCAGGTCAGGAACATTATCCAAAACAATGATCTCTTATAATTTTTACTTAGCAGATGCAAACGGTTAAGAATTTTTAAACCAAAACTTTTGAGACCAAGGGATATCTGAACTAAAGCAGTTTGCAGAACCGTTATAGACCAAGGGCCAGGACTTGGGGGCAAGTTCCCATAACTACTAGCAGAAAAGGCTGATAATAGTTAAAAGTATGTTTGCTGCACCCACGAGCTGAGAGTATTTCTATAACGGAAAGCATAAATCGTGTTCAGTGAATCTACATTTGCTATGGAGGCTGCTAAGAAGGGCAGGATAACGCAAACCTGGGAAAAGTCGTGGGTAGGAGGACAATCCAATCATTAAGTATCTGTTGCTTCTGGATTGGGGGATTGGGTGGGGTCAAAAATCAGGAAAGTTCGTTCCTACACTAAGTGCCTTAGTGCCTGGTGGTTGACCGTGGTGGAATTAAAGTTAAGCTTCCAACATATATTCACAAATGGGAGAGGCTTCCGTTCATTAGCAGGTTAACTCCCCTACTTGCCTCCCTTTCACCCTCCAGCCTTGCTAATTAAGTTTGGGACAGCTCAGATTTGTTTCTTAGCAGAATCTGGCAGATTTCTAGAGAGAGATTTCGATCTTCAAGCTTTTTATCAAGACATATGTAATGGACTGTCTCTTGGATCCTCATGTTGTAAAGGTGCCCCTGGTGCGAAGTGGTGGGATCTTTAGGAGATGGGGTCCAGGGAGAGGTCCGTAGGTCCTCCAGGGTGTTCTGGGAGTCTAAGAGAGAGGTGGAGAAGCTGGGGGGGAGGGGCAAGTGGGAGAAAAATCGAGTGTTAATTGGCCAAAAGTAAGCCAAAGAAGAGAAATGTTCTTTCTGCTGTGCTCTGAAGCAGAGAAGCACTTCCAAATTTGCCTGTGTAGGAATCACACAGGGACCTTGCAGAAATACAAATCTGGCATAGGCCCGAGAGTCTGGGCTTCCGACCGCTCCAAGAACCTGGTGACTTTTGCTAGTCTGAAAATAGCACGGGGTCACAAGACTGGACAACAGTGGGTCTGGTCTATCGACAGGCAAAGGGTGGGAAGGGCAAGAATGCAGCAGAGCGTTTCCTCAGCTAAAAGTGATTGCAGCTTGTGCTAAGTACTTTAGTAGCTTCTCATCAACACAATGACGAAGACATATCTACGCAGATAAAAGCTTTGCTTAGCTCATGGTCTTGGACGTTCAAACCCAGGGCAATGATGCATTGGGGAATCTCCAGGAAGGTGCTGGAGGCAACGGGGCACACAGAGGGCGCGCAGGCGCAAAGGGTCTGCCTCGTCCTCCAGCCGTGGACGTGCGTGCAGACAGACTCAAGGTTTTGTAGCAGAAGCATTCCAAGCGGTTGCACGGGAACTGCTTCCCAGAACACCCTGGAGGACCTACGGACCTCTCCCTGGACCCCATCTCCTAAAGATCCCACCACTTCACACCAGGGGCACCTTTACAACATGAGGATCCAAGAGACAGTCCATTACGTATGTCTTGATAAAAAGCTTAAAGATCAAGAAGAGAATTGTCTTTTTTTGATACAGAGTCTCACTATGTAGTTTAGGCTGGCCTTGAACTCACTGTGTACCCGAGAGTGGCTTTAAACTCAAGCCAGTGCTGGGATTACAGGCATGCACCACATGCCCGGGCTGTTTGCCTTTTTAAATTTTATTTTTATTTTTACTTTTTGTACAGGGTTTCACTACGCAGCTTGGACTCGTAGTGACCCTCCTGCTTTCAGTGCTGGGATTCCAGGTGTGCGCCATCACACCTGGACTCCATTGCCAGCTGATCGTGCCCCAGGGTCGGGGCCAGCACAGCGTGTGGTGCCAGGAATGGAACCCCGGCCCCTGCACTTGCCAAAGCAAGCGCTCAGTCGGCCAAGCTATCCTGCCATTCCTCTGTTTGCCTTTAAATGGAAATCTTTCTTGAAACAATCAAGTATTTAGATAAGAGTTGGTGTGACAATGTCTGAAAAACATTTTATTTTATAATAAAAGCATTTTTAAGGAGTTTAAAATTTTCCAATCAAGATGTGAAAGAACATGAAATTTAAACAATGCAGAAATTATAAAATATGAAAACTGTAGGTTATCTAGAGATTTTATTCAAAGGCTGGATTTCATAGCTAGGCCTACAGAGGTGCAGTGTCTTGCACAAGGCCACCAAATTAATAAATGGTATATTCTGGACTTAGTTAATAGAATTACAGAACCAGAAAGAATTTAGGAATCCTTATAGTGACAGGCTTGCCTGTCAATATTCCATCTGCAAGCTCCCTGAGGACAGTGCTTTGCACTCCCTGTGTCCAGCACAGCGTTTGGAACACAAGGGCAATGGGCTCTTTAACTGAAGCTAAGGCTAGAAAGCAAGACTCCCAGTTGGACCGGACGCTTAATCTTACCCTGAAATTCATTTTCTTCTTAATGAATAGTAATGAATACATAATGATTATGCTATTCAAATAGTTCTATTCTTATAAAGTGATGTAATGGAATAACACATTTAAATCTTGCTTCAATTTATAACATCTTAGGAAGCTCAGCTATTTGGTTTGAAATGGTTACACAGAGTCTGCTGACACAGGACACTTGCTAGCAGATTAAGTTTCAGGCAAGTGATAGATTAAACAAAATGGACTACAAAACCAAAAAAATAAATGGACTAATAAAAGGATTTTGCAAACTCAAGAGCATAAAGACAGTAAATATTCACTGTTTAATTTTGAGACGTTAGAGTGCATTTTTGTTTTGCTTTTGCTTTTCTGTTCATTGAAGTAAAACCTTGACTGAAGATCAATTGATACACAAAGTTGTTAAAACTTAATTTTCAAATGTCAAGAGATTTTTGGCAAATAAATGTTCAGATTAATTCAGCTACATTTAAAATATTTATCTTATTCATGCACATGAGTTTTGCAAAATATTTAGTCTCAGTGTGATGTCTTCACCCACGCGCATTCTTGATGGTACCCACATTTCTGATGGTTCCTCTTCTCACTTTCCTTTACCCTCCTTCTTTTCTTTAACATTAACCTCCTTTTCCGTGCCCTGTTTTCCATACCACACAATAGATGACACAAGCAGCCGGTGTGTTCTGGGTCTGGCTTGTCTTTCTTGACTTGATGGTCTCCAGCTCCACCCATATTCCCACACGTGACAGAATCGCATTCTTCTTTGTGACTGAAGAATGCTGCACTGTGTGTGTAAGCACACTTTCTTTACTCCTTTGTGGATGGGCTCCCAGGCTTGCTCCATACCTTTAGCATGCTGGATTGTGTTGCAGTAGGCATGCAGGTATCTCTATAATGTGCTGTCCTGAATTCCTTTGGGTACATTTCTGGGAGTGGCATCAGTGTTGGTCTGCTTCTGGCTTTTCTGGGGACTCTCCACACTCATTTCCTTAGAGGTTGTGTTCAAGGACTCTTTCTACTGTGATTCCTCATCAGTATTTATTGTTTCTATGTTCTTGATGACAGCATTCTGTCAGGGTGAGACTGAATCTCAGTGGAGTTTCAGTCTGCATTTGCCTAATGATAAAGATGATACACATTTTTCATACACTTTTCTTTCCTGGTTGGGATATTATATTCTTTTTTTCCATAATTTTATTTTTTATTTTTTTATTTTCCATAATTTTATTGAAGAACAAATAGCAATGAGACAGTTTCAAATCAAATTAGTAGAACAGATTCAATAATTAATATATTGCATATTGGTTTCATAGTGGTTATTTGTTATACAAGGTGCAGCATGATATTCTATCTACAAACACTATTAGAGCAGATGCCTCAATTCACTGAATTAAGAGAATGTAGCTGTATACCTGTCTTTTTTTAAAAAGCTGAATTATAGTACAGTTTTAATAATTAATAATTTTTACATTGTTATCTTCCTAGTGGTTATCCATAGTACAAGAAGCAGACAGGATATCCTGTCCAAACACTACTAGTGCAAATCTTTCTTCTCACAGACCTACATGAAAGTACTACATATTTATCCTAACTGTACTGTATATACAAACACAGAATGGTCCTTCCTTTGTATCCCTCCTTTTTGCTTAGTCCTGTCAGAGATGGGTGCTCTATTGTCACTCAACTATTATAGGTGCTTGAATTCAGTGAAACAATCCAACACAGTCCAGCAGTCCACAGTAGTAATGGGTTATCTGGAGAAGTTGATTTTTTCATATACTTATTGGGCATTTTACCTCTTGTTAAAAAAAATACATTTGTTGGACTGGGGAGACAGCTCAGCAGTCTAAGCACCTGCCTATGAAGTGCAAGGACCCAGGTTCGATCCCAGGTACTGCAGGCTATGTCGACCACTGAAACTGGGCATGATGATGCACACCTGTAATCCCAGCGCTGGAGAGGCTGAGACAAGAGGCTCACTTAAAAGTCCAAGCTGCATAGCTAGATCCTGTACCAAATAAATAAATACTATTTAAAAATATGATTGTTGATTATGATCTTTGGTGTTTTCTTTTTTGGCATTAACTTCTTTTGAGTTCTTAGCTGGGTATGGTTAACAAAAAGATTTTTAGTTATATATTGCTTTTATTTTATTTACTGTGATAATGGGAATCAAACCCTACGTCTTTGCACTGAGCTACATCCCCAGTCCTATTCCCACCTCTCTTTTATTGAAACAGGATGCTAAATGGCTCAGGCTGAGCTTAAACTTGAGATTCTCTTGCCTCAGCCTCCCAGAGTTCTGAGACTATGGGCATGCACCCTGATGTCCAGATGAGTTCTTTATTCATAATAGCAAAAAAGCAAGATTATCTAGATGTTCATCAACCAATGAATAAACGAACACCGGTGTCACACCCATTCAGTAGAAGGGTTCTATCATAAACAGAAAGTGAGCACTGACGTACTCCATGCAATGAGTGAAGCTTGAATGAAAGCTTCACTCATTGCATGGAGCTTCCCTTGTGCCAAGGGAAAGAAGCCACACACAAAAGAGCACATACTGTGGGATCCCATTTACATGGACCAGACAGAACAGGCAAATTCATACACATACAGTGGAGATTAGCGATTTCCAGGGGTAGGGAAAGAGGGCTGATTAGTGACTGCTACTGGGTACAAAGGGTGGTCTTTTCTCAGGGGATACTTCACAAATTTGCACGTCAACCTTGCACAAGGGCCAACCTAACCACCTCTGAATATTCTGATCTGAGTGTATATGGCACTGGAAGCTGACTGGTGATGTCTGAATAAAGTTGTAAATGTACTAAAAACTATTGAATTGTACACTTTAGAAAGATGGATTTTATGTCATATGAATTATATCTCCCAATATATTCCAAATTAATCTATGGGGAATTAGATACTTCTTAGAAGTATCTTAGTGGAGATAGAGTCCTGTGGAAGGGTGTGTGCTATCACGTCTCAGGCTCTGAGATGAATCTCTGGTACCAAAATAGACTTTAAAAACTAAGAGCACTACGTTGCCCCAGTGTCACCTCCGTCAAAGAGCCTCTTAACAGTGCACACGTGTGCAGTTTGGCACTTCGCCGTGAACAGGTGGCATTGGGCTTGCAGATTGGGCACACAGTCTCTAACAGGTTTGCTATCACTGTCTCATCTGATTTCTAGAAGCCCCTGGCTCACTGGCTATTTTTTTTTTAATATTTATTTGTTTATTTAGTATAGGGTCTCTCTACACAGCTCAGTTTCATAGTGATCCTCCTGTCTCAGCCTCTCCAGTGCTGGGATTACAGGCCTTTACCACCACACTCAGTTTTGGGGGTAGCATGGTGCACCCGGGTTATGGGGGATCCAATCCAGGTCCTTGCACTTGCCAGGCAGGCACTCAGGCTGCCGAGCTATCTCCTCAGCCCCATCACCGGTTACTTTTGATGGTCTTGTTTTTTTACAAAAAAAAAAATGAATGCTCCCTGCCTCATTTTCTGTGACTTACAATGATTTCCTGGCATTTTAGGCTAGTGCGGATCTGGGAAGAACGAGTAAGCTTAACCAAGCTAAAAGAAAAAGTCACCAGAGAAGATGGAAGAGTCATTTTGAAGATAGAGAAAGAAGAATGGAAGGTAAACTTTATAGAATATTTGACCACCTATCTAAATATATATTCCATATATTTCACCTTTGATGAGAGAGATGACAGAATGGTGGTGTAACCTTATGACCAGACTAGTTAAGAGATTCTTATTTTAATAATGCATCAAATGGTTTCAAGCAACATGAATGATAGAAATGTACAACTCCACAAGCTTTTTGAAGAAGTTTAGTTTCAAACCTGACCTTAAATCATGTGTGGCATTTCTTTTCCTAATCCCTGTAATCAGCATTTCCTCTTCCCATAACAATTGCTCATCTGCCTACTGAAAATCAAGTAGCTTTTTCAAAGAAATGCTTCATTAAAATTTAATTAAAAAACTGGGGATGTAACTGAGTGAGTTCAATCCCCCGTTCTACAAAAAAAAAAAAAAAACACTCGCATGCAATTACTCAATTACATTAGGTAGACTCTAATTTTTATAAAGATTTCTAACTTTTGGGTCATTGTTTGCTCTTGTACATATACTGAATATATATTTAGATAGGTGGTTAATTCACTTATTTTTTAATGTCTATTTTACACTGAAAGAGAAATGACATAGTTAAAAATAGTTGAGGCTCTTAAAATCCCTGACTTAAAAAAAACTCTTTAAAAAAGTCTCTTACAAAATACTTTAAAATAGTAGTGGAAGTGATATGGGGAAATGTAACTTCCAACATGTTATATGTCCACTGGGTTTGGTCCCTGAATATGAAAGAAAGAAGTTGAGAGCCAAAGAAAGAAGTTAGGAGAGTTTTATTGGAAATGAGAAGAACAGTTCCTGGATTTCCAGGAGGGGCCCTAAGTGATTTATACAGTGAAGTCACAATGTGGGTACAAGGTGGGTCAAACTACAGTTGACTGTAAGATTACAAGTACAGCTACTTAGCTAATTTTAGGTAAACTCTATACTTAGATAACAGAAAAAGTCACTAAGAAAGATGGAGGAGTCATTTTAAAGATGACCTACAGGGGAACAGGTCATGTAGCAAGGGTGCATGGAAAGAACAAAGACATTTGGTGAAAGGATGGGTCCGGGTGCTCTGTCACCTACCTCTTCAACCAAGGTCTATCTGGACCAGGTGGTGCTAATCATGTTTAATTCCACGTCACTATTCATCCCTTAGGGATCCATGTAGGCCTAGCCATTGTATTTTTATCTTGGGCCTGGCCTTTTTCAGGTGCTCCTCCAGCAACAATTCTGATGGATTGATTGATTTTTGCTGACTTCCTTGAGAGCCCAGCCCTTCTCTGACTACTGTAGTATTTATTTCTAATTTAGCTGCCCATAATAGGGGAAAAGTTTCAATTACTGATTAAGATAATTGTTTTATATATTCTTATTTTCAATAGCATACACATTCCATGGAAGCCTAGTAGAATAGCTTTAGGACAGATATATGTGTGTGCATAAGTAACCAAAATATGGAATTTTTGTTTATTGTGATTGCAATGGAAGCAGAAACATGGAAACACCCCCCCAGGATTTGGAGGCAGATTTACTTACATAGACAGGCCCTGCTCAAGATCACTCCCAGAATATCAGGCCCTGATCGCTGGTGGTCTAGGGCTTCTATGGTATAAGTCAGAAGTACAGAGGCAGAATGGCTTATCAACTGGAGATTGGTTTATACAATGTATACAGCATCCAGCCATTTCTACCAGACCAGAAACAACTGGAACTGGAACAGGAACTATTACCTGGGTGACTAACAAATTGAAATACACTGGGGCTGGAGGGTGGAATTTTCTGCCACATGATTACAATTAAAAAAAAAAAAAAAAAAGGCAGGTGTGGTGGTACACATCTATAATCCCAGCACTGATGGGGCTGAGGCAGAATTGCTGTGATTTCCAGGTGAACCTGGGCTACACAGTGAGTTAGGGGCAGTCTAAAATATCAAGATCCCGTCTCAGTACTTCTAGGAAAATTGATGCCCCTTAAGTTCATATTCTCTTAAGTGAAAAAAATCAGACACATGTGTAAATACCACATCGTTTCTCTGGTATGAGAAACCAAAAGTGTAAATAACGACCAAAATGTGGATTTTTTTGTTTTTGTTTTTGTTTTGTGTTTTGTATTTAGGACAGGGTCTACAGGGTCCCACTACACAGATTGGGTTGATAGTAATTCTGTTTCCAGCCTCCCAAGAGCTGGGATTGCAGGCGCATTGCCATCACACCCAGTTTCAGTGCACCCCAGGGGCAGGACCAGGATAGCAAGCTGGGGATTGAACCCCTGCCACTACGCTCTGCCTAAGCAGGCACTTTGGTTTGCTGAACTATCAGGCTGGCCCTTGAAATGTGTATTAAGTGTTGTGAAATGGGAAGAAAATGTTCAAATGGGGAGGGGAGCAACAGAGAGGGAAGAAGGGAGGAAAGAAAGGAAAAGTAAAAAGCAAAAACTGAGAAAAGGGAAAAAAGATCTTGTCTCAAAAAAAGAAAAGAAAAAAGAGTGAAGGTCTTATCATTGAGAAGTAACTCAAAGTAGTTGGAAATTTAATCCATTAAGGAAAAATTATTTCAATCCCAGGTATCACAAAAAGATAATTAAGGAAAAATTCTTCCAAAATGCATTTACAAATCAAACATCACACTTCAGTGGCATGGGACTAAGATTATTTAAGTAATATAGCAACTCGGTACTTTCTTTCAGATTCTTCCTTCCTCTTTACTGAAATTGAATCAGCTTCAGGAATGGCAACTGCATAGAACTGGTTTGTTGAAAATTCCTGAATTCATTGGAAGATTCCAGAACCTCATTGTGTTAGATTTATCTCGAAACACTATTTCAGAGATTCCTCCAGGAATTGGTAAAGAAGATATATTGTTATTCCTGTGATATTTTATTTACCTTGAGACTTGTGTTTTGGGAAGGGAGGCATATGGGCTCCTATGTAGCTGGGATTGTACACATGCCAGGCTCAGGGGGGCTTTTTACTGATTTTTTGACACATGGATTAAAGTTCTCCTCTTTATAAATCTCTGACTCTTGAGACAAATTTAAGTATTTAATTTAAATTGAAGCTTCCAGGGAATCCAAGTTGCTAGCTTTCCTGGAGTGATTCAAGATGAGATGTTAATGTGTAGGAATTTGTGTAGGAAATCTTCTGTGGATTCTCAAAACAGTACTGCTGGTTCCATTATTCCATTTTACTAAGTTAGGTTTAGTTATTCCACTTCAGCAAGACTGGTTGAACACAATAAAGAAAAACAGATTCATTGAACAGAAGGAAAATGTCCTCAAATGGAAAATTGTAGAATATTTGTTGTATTGCACGTTGAACTCAGGGCTTTTTGCATGCTAAGAAAATGTTCCACTCCTGCGCTTACTCTTCTGGCCTGGTGTGTAGTATAGTTAACACGAAGTAAAATTACTCTGTCTCCCATGGCACCGATAAACCCATCTCTTGTTTGAGGAAGAAAGAGTAAACTGGAAATGGGGAGCATATAAGAGGTATGGATTGGCCGATATGTATATCATTAACGTTGTGACATTTAATAACCAGAAACTTCTTTTTCTTGTGTATTACTTTTTTGCAGGACTGCTCACTAGACTTCAGGAGCTGATTCTTAGCTACAACAAAATCAAGACTGTCCCCAAGGAGTTAAGTAACTGTGCCAGCTTGGTGAAACTAGAACTAGCTGTGAACAGAGACATATGTGAGCTCCCACAAGAGGTCAGGAAGATCTAGCTAGTCGTTATTACTTATTACTCTTACTGGTTAGATTCTATTATTAGATCTATTAATTATTTCTCAAATGTGTGATCGTTAAATATAAGACTAAAAAGAAAATGCTATATATAATATTTGTTGAAAAGTCATTTCCTAGTATTATATGATTTGGCTTTTAATTAAAAGTTTTACATAAATGACACTTCTATTATTGTCACAGCCTTGACATCATTTGTTGACTGTCATCTTGGAGGCCAGAATGAGTTTTATACGTTTTTTCTTTTGTGGAACCAGGGATTGAACTCAGGCCCTTGTGCTTGCCAGGAAAGCACTTTATTCCACTGAGCCATCTCCCCAACCCCCCCAGAATGAGCTTTACATATTAAATTCCCAGAAGTGAAGGCAAGTCAAGGGTGTAGTGATTATTTATTAAATATTTGACTTTAATGAATAATTACTATAAAGCCACAATGTAGTGACAAAATGATCAATTTTCAAGACAGACAAGAAGTGAATGTCAACAGTGTTTCTTGCCAGCTTCCTAAACTATCAAGTAAAAGTGAGGTAATGCAATTGGAAAGTCTTCAAATGTTATTTTGTTAGGATGTCACTGCTTAAACCAAATTGATTATATGTTGATTATTTTTGGCACAGGATCTCACTACTCAGCTTGGACTTCTGGTGATCTTCCTGTTTTCAGCCTCCTCAGTCCTGGGATTACAGGTGTGCACCATCACCTGGCCCGGACTCTGTAGCTGGCTCAGTGCACCCAGGGGCGGGGCCGGCAAGGCACGTGGTGCCTGAGATTGAGTCCTGGTCCCTGCACTTGCCTGCACAGATGCTTAGTCCGCTGAGCTATAAAATTGATCATATAAAAATAAACACTTTTACATTACTTTTCAAGCATAATCTTTTTAGAATCAGCAAAAGAATTTTTTTCATTATGTTTTGCCTTGAAAACAAGTTTATAAGATAGAAGTTAGTTAATAAAAATCAAAATAAAGCTTATTTTAGCTTTAGCTGATTTTCTTGAGGAGCATATCAAACTTCTGTTTGTAAAACCAGTGAACATATCATGAATAGTTGCCCTTGCATGGAAACATGGGTATATATTTCATTATATAATAATTACATTTAATGAAACATATGAGAAAAATCACAGAATTTTTCTCATAAAGGCATATATATGTATGTATATATATGTTCCTAAATCTTATTGTTCTGGCTCTATTATTAACAAGCTATGTGAATTTGTTGTAAGCCTTAATCAGTCTTTAGCTTAGCTTATTCACTTGGTGAAGTTATACTGGAAGAAATACTGAAATAAGACCTTTACCTGAGATGGTTTAATTCCGTGGATACACCATTTGCATAACTAGATCTCACTTCTGACATGTACAAAATTAAGACTTATATGATTGCTTTATTATCTTTTCAATTTTCCAAAATCAAAAAAAAATTCTAGCACTACCAAAAGGTCAGTTGGAGTCTCATTTTTCAGACATTAATTGTACACACTAGATACATACACATATGTATTACTATAAAAGCTATCTTTTAATACTGTTTTGAACCATTTGAAAATTGAAAGAATCTACTTGGGGATTTTGCAAAAGGTGGAGAAATAGCATCACCTGTTAGACAACCCTGAAGTGTGTGTGTGTGTGTGTGTGTGTGTGTGTGTGTGTGTGTGTGTTGATGTTGCAGGAAGAATCTGAACATGCTCAGAGATGGAAATGAAGCATCCTTCTAGCCAGCTGCATAGTTGTTGTTTGGGTTGATTTGGATTTTTTTGTAAGAATTCTTATACCCTGAAATTTTCGCCAGGATATAGAAATAGAAAAGAAATGCTGTGGTTTTAAGTCGACAAAATTTGAGTTCACAAGCTAGCTGTAATAGTGCACACCTGTAGTCCCAGCTCTTAGGAAGCTGAGGCAGGATGATCACTGTGAACTTGAACTCAGCCTAGACTAAACTGTGAGTTAAGTCAGCCTGAACTGCAAAGTGAGACCCTATCTCAAAAAAAAAAAAAAAAAAAACCTCTATCACTTTTAGTTTCGTGAGTTGTCAGAGCCATTGTATCCATAAAGTGGCAATAATAACACTCCCTTTGTAACTGTTGGTGTCAGAATTCTAATTTACTTAAGGCACAGTGGTGGACCCCTCATGTATTTTTCTCAGACAAGCTGGGGAATACAGAAAACCAAAGAGATATATTTTAATGAATAAACTAGATCAATATGCATCAATATGAATATATTTAAAAACTGATAAGATAAAGCATGTGAAAGATAAATATAGTAAAAACATGAAGTACTAAATTTTATGAAAATGTAATAATTATAAGTAGAAACACATAGAAAACATTCATGTATAGTAATACAAGTATAAAAACATTCACATAAATGGTAGATATTTTCAGAATGGGAATTGTCTCTGGAGAGAAGCCTGCAGTCACCAAAGGGTAGTATTATCGATACATATTTTATTTTTTTCTTATGATGCTGAGGATTAAACCCAAAATCTTTGCACTGAGCTACATCCCTAGTCATTTAGTTTTAAAATTATTTTGAGCAACGGTCTTACTAAGTTGCTAAAGATGCACTCAAACTTGTAATCCTCTCAGAGTAGGAGTTACAGCAGGCACCACGGTGCCCAGTTGACATTTTTGTTCTCAAACTGAGTGCCCTTGTATATATTTTATTCTTAATGATTTTTAATTGCTTATTTAATTTAAAAATAAACCTGTTGCCACATGGCCAGCCAACCCCAGAACCCCAGGCACACCATGCCTCCCCGAATTCTGGTGTGGGGATGCACACCTGTAATCATAGTGCTGGGAAGGCTGAGACAGGATTACTACGAGTCTGAACTGTGTAGTAAGACCCTGTATCAAATTTTAAAAAATAGAATTACCAAGCATTAAGTTCAGTGTTTGAGATAATGTATATAAATTGTCAGTCATGGGCTGGGGAGATGGCTCAGTGGAATAAATGCTTCCCTGGCAAGCACAAGGGCCTTAGTTCAATCCCAGGTTCCACAACAACAACAAAAAAAAATCAGGCATGGAATTTAAAGAAAGAAAGCTATTGTTAATGAAGATTAAATTTTTCCATACAATTCTCAACTGCTAGATGAAAGGTAATCAAAGAAAAATGTTTTGCCACCTATACAGGTACTATTAGACCTAGAATTTGCTTAATTTGGAAGAATTTTCTTGGAAGAGATGCAGTGGCTTTATACTCTTTTGGAGGGATGGTAGGGAAGGAACCCAGGGCTTGATATATGCTAAGCCTGTGCTTTGCATGAAAAACATCTTGAACCCAAACAAGATACTACTTCTACCAGTTTTTCATTTCATCAGAAGCTATTCACTTATTTTTATATTAAAATTGGTTTTTTTTAATTTTACGTTTATTTATTTTTTGGTGGAACCAGGGATTGAACTCAGGCCCTTGTGCTTACCAGGGAAGCATTTATTCCACTGAGCCATCTCCCCAGCCCCTAAAATTTTATGTTTAAATCCCAAGTGTAATGTGAACCTTCTTTGATTATGCAATATCTCCTCTATCCATGTGAGCCTCTCGGTTTACATCGCACAACTTTATTTTGAAAAGTCTTGCTTTCCTCCTCAGCTCAGCAATCTCTCAAAACTAACCCACCTTGATTTGAGTATGAACCACTTCACTACAATACCTCCAGCTGTGTTGAACATGCCTGCCCTCGAGTGGCTGGACATGGGAAGCAACAGACTTGCACAACTTCCTGATACCATAGAAAGGTAAAATAAATATCTTTTTTTTTTTTTTTTTTTTTTTTTTTTGTCTTTTTTGAGACAGGGTCTCACTATGCAGCTCAGGCTGGCCTTAAGCTCACTTTGTAGCTCAGGCTGGTCTCGAACTCACAACAATCCTCCTGCCTCAGCCTCCCGAGTGCTGGGATTACAGGCCTGCGCCACCACGCCCGGCTTAAAATAAATATCTTTTTATGCTATTGACAAACAGCTTTCCCACTTTGGGAAAAATAGCAGATAACGAACTAAACAAAACCAATAGAATCTTGAGCATAATCAACGAGAGGAGATCATACAGCTTAAATATACTGTTTCAACAGAATGTTTTCATTTCTTCCAAATAAATAAAAAAAGACTTAGAAAGTGGAAAAACTGGCTGACTTCAAGACAGTAACAAGAATATGTCACAATAAAAGCACTGCCTTGTCATGCCAGCCATTTCTGCATACCTGAGAAAGAAGTGCCCAAGGTCAGTTAACAGGTATTTAACTAGCTTGGATTTGGACCTAGGCACCCTGACCTGAGCCCATGCTGTTAGCTAGTGTGTGCACCGTCTGGACCTTAACCCAGGGCCTGCATTCACATTGAGCTACATCCACACTCCTTCTTAAAACTGAGTTGCTGAATTACCCACACTAGATTTGAATTTGTGATCCTCCTGCCCAGAGTGCTGGGGTTATAAGTGTACATCCAGTCAGCATAGTAATAATTTCTGATTATTCTTGCAAAACTCAGATAACACTTACTATCCATTATGAAAACTGTGAGAAAAACTGTAAAATAAGTTGATTTTATTTCTACCACCACAGGATATGAGTACTACATTGTAGAGATTAACTCCCTGATAGTTTTCCTAGTAATCAGGTAATATGATCAATTAACTCAATAAACATATTGGTTAAGTGAGATACTGTAAGTAAATACTGCTAACTGCATAAGCTTCTAATTCTTCAGAATGCAAGAATAAACGGACCTTTATTATTTTTAAAGTAATAAGAATTCAGATTTTCATAGTGTTTGTTCTTTTATTAAAATAAAATTTCATAACAAAATAATATATTACATGATGTTAATTTTAGTTGTTCAGAGTACAAGATACAAGCATAAATTTTCCAATTGATATTCGTACAAACCTTTCAGTGAGTTAAGATACTAATAGTATTTGCATTGTTTCCCTTTTTACCTACCCCAGTTCCTTTTTGACAATTTCTTACCATTTCATATCTATTGTACATTTTAGACCTTATTTATTGAGTTTCTCATACCAGGAAGACAATACAATGTTTACACATGTGAGTCTGATTTGTTTCACTTATAATTATGGTCTCAAGCTGTATCCAGTTACCTATAAAAGTCTCAAGTTTATTCTCCCTTATAGCCGAACAAACTCCATTGTATTAAAATACTATATCTTTTTTGCCCATTCCTCAGTTGATGGGCATTTGGGTTTCCGAGATTTAGCTATTACAAATTGTGGAAACATAGGTGCACATATATCACTATGATATATTTTCAGTTCTTCTAGGGAGATACTCAGATGGGGAACAGCTGAGTAGAATGGGATGTCTGCTCAGTATTTTAAGGAATCTCCACACTGATTTCTTCAGTGGTTGTACCAGTCTACACTCCCACCAACAATGGAGAAGGGCTTCTTTCTTCCACAGTCCCTCCAGCATTGGTCATTGGTTGATTTCTTGATGGTAGCCATTCTTTCTGGGGTGGGATGAATCTCAGTGTTGCTTTAATTTGTATCTCTTGAATGACCAGTGATGCTGAACTTTTTTTACGTATTTATATTTCACTAACTGCATAAGCTTCTAATTCTTCAGAATGCAAAGTCTACATACACTGTGGCTACAACGGAATGAAATAGCATGCTTGCCAGCAACAATCAGCAGTATGAAAAATCTGGGTACTCTTGTTCTCAGCAATAATAAACTGCAAGATATTCCAGTATGCATGGAGGAAATGGCAAATCTGAGGTAAAGAGCTGTAGCCAAAACGGACCTGTTCATTTCAGGCCACAGAACAATGTGGAAAAGCTGTTACAAATAAATTTGATTTATTTCTATGAATATTTAGATATTATGAAGGTATCTATTTTAAAAACATTCTGTGTTGGATTCTACACACACACACACACATACACACATGCACACACACAATGTTTTTCAGTACTGGGGATTGAACCCAAAGATGTACTCCAACCTTCTCATGAATTTTTTACTTTGAGACAAGGTCTTGCTATGTTGGGCTCTGGACTTGAATTTTCGGTAATCCTGTCTCCACCTGCCGAAGTTCTGGTATTACCACTATGCCCAGAAGAAATCACTTCATTTGACAAACAGCATTCATGTAATATGTTCTCAACTATTTAAGAAACTTGAAACTAAGATAACACTGAGATTTATTAGCTTTAAGATTACATTTGTAAGATTTTTGTGAAAATTCTCTTATACTTCTAACACATCTTATTAGAAAAATAAAAACCAAAAAAAGATGAACACAATTATTTACCTTCAAACTAACTACAAATGGACACAGGTTATTATGTAACTGATAGTATAATATTTTAGTAATTACTATCAGAACTACATTGTTTCTGAGATCTAATTTGCTGACAGTGAGAATAAGAGAATACACACCAAAACTTCCACCACAAAATCATTCATTCATTCATTCATACAGCATCATTCTTGGCCATCATTTACTCAGCAACTATTAGTCCTGTACTGAATGGTAAAGACACAATGATAAATAAGATACACATAGGCAGCAACTACACTCATAGCATTGGTTGTGTATTTAAGATGCATTAAAATTGCTCTTAAAAGTTAAACTAGCGTTCAATCCCTGGTTCTGCCAAAAAAAAAAAAAAAAAAAAAAAAAAAAAGTTAAAACTACCAAATGAATGCTATGAGCTAATAGTTGCAATATTTATAACTTCTCTCTTCGGATAACCCACTACTATTGTGGACTGCTGGACTGTGTTGGAGTGTTTCACTGAATTCAAGCACCTATAATAATTGAATGACAATAGAATACCCATCTCTGACAGGACTAAAAAAAAAAGGGGATACAAACGAAGAACCATTCTGTGTTTGTATAAACAGTATAATTAGGATAAATATGCAATACTTTTGCACAATTCTATGAGAAGAAAGATTTGCACTAATAGTGTTTGGACAGGATATCCTGTCTGCTTCTTGTACTATGGAG
This sequence comes from Ctenomys sociabilis, assembly GCA_004027165.1. Taxonomy (NCBI): domain Eukaryota; kingdom Metazoa; phylum Chordata; class Mammalia; order Rodentia; family Ctenomyidae; genus Ctenomys; species Ctenomys sociabilis. The sequence continues at coordinate 38,411 of PVKA01006863.1, read as the reverse complement.
AACCACTAGGAAGATAACAATGTAAAAAGTGTTAATTATTGAAACTGTACTATTATTTGGCTTTAAACAAAAAAGATAGGTATACAGCTACATTCTCTGAATTCATTGGTTAGAGGCATCTACTCTAATAGAATATCATGTAAGTACCTTGTACAACAAAAAACCACTATGAAAACAAATGCAATATATTATTAAATCTGTTCTACTAATTTGATTTGAAACTGTCTCATTGCTATTTATTCAATAAAATAAATTTAAAAATATTTATAACTTCTAGCAACTTGTCTAGAGCTAGTTTTTTTTTTCTTCTTCTTCTAAGAAAGAAAGATTCTTGGGGCATATCACAACTCACCAAGATGTTCAGTTATTAAAACCAGTGAAAACAGCAATTTAGTATATTATCATTTAACCTTTATTCAGGGAAATATATACTATAAAATTGCTTTTTGTTTTGTGTGTGTGCTGCTAGGTTCGTCAACTTTAGAGACAACCCATTAAAATTAGAAGTAACGCTTCCTCTCAGTGAAAGTACAGATGAAGAGGAGGAACAGGAATTATTTGGCCTTCAGTTTATGCACATATACATACAGGAGTCCCGGAGAAGAGCAGGTATAAGATTTATATATACTACAGATCTTTCTTTTGGGAGAGGAATTCTTTTTGTTCTTTGAGGGTAAAACTTTATTGGAAAGAAAAGCTTCTGTTGGAGAGGGACAGAAGGGGGACCTGAGCAGGTTGCCCTATAATTGACTTCTATCTTATTAATTCCTTTACCAATTTCTGTCTTACTTTTTCTAAAAAATTCTGGTCTTTTGGCAAATACTGTGGGTGAAAAAAAGTGAAATTCAACTGTTAATAATTCAGATAAGGGTTTGAAGGGAGGTGGTAAAGACATTCAAAATAGTATCTTTGTAGGCCTTCCATTCATAGAAATTCTGGAATTTTGGTGTATGCCACCATGTCCAACTTGAAGACACAATTCTTTTTTTTTTTTTTTTGTCTTTTTGAGACAGGGTCTCACTATGCAGTTCAGGCTGGCCTTAAGCTCACTTTGTAGCTCAGGCTGGTCTCGAACTCACAATCCTCCTGCCTCAGCCTCCCGAGTGCTGGGATTACAGGCATGCGCCACCATGCCCGGCTGAAGACACAATTCTTTTAAAATTATTTTTTAATCTTTTATTTATTTGATACAGGGTCTTGCTAAGCAGCTCAGACTTGTAGTGATCCCTGTCTCAGCCTCCACAGTGCTGGGATTACAGGTGTGTACCACCACGCCCGGTTTCAGCGGCTAGCACAGTGTGTCTCAGGTTCTGGGGCTGACACAAACCCAGCTCCTTCACTTGCCAGGCAGGTACTTAAGACCACTGAGCAGGGGCCGGGAGATGGCTCAGTGGAATAAGCACTTCCCTGGCAAGTGCAAGGGCCTGAGTTCAATCCCCGGTTCCGCCAAACATACATACACACACAAAAAACCACACAGAGACCACTGAGCTATCTCCCTAGCCCCAAAACATGATTCTTAACAGCTTCATTACCTAAGCCAGCTTGTTATACATGTCAATTTGAGTATGAACAGATCTCAGCTATTCCCTTTACCATTAGTAAATATTAGTAAACATCAAAAATACAGGGCTGGCCAGATAGCTCAACGGACTAAAATGCCTGCTTAGGCAGAGCACAGCGGCTGGGGTTCAATCCCCAGTGTGCTGGCCCTGCCCCTGGGTGAGCTGAGACAGGTGATTGAGATGGCGTGGTGGTGCGAACCTGTAATCCCAGAGTTTGGGAGGTTGAAAACAGGAGAATCACTATGAGCCTGATCTACAAAATGAGACCCTATAGACCCTGTACTAAATACATTAAAAAACAAAAACAAAAAACTAAAACATTTTACTTAGGAATGAAAGCTATTAAGAGAAAGGTTTTTTGTTATTTTTTCAGTGCTGGAGATCAAGCTAGAACCTCAGACATGCTAGGTAAACATTCTACTACTGAGCTATATCGCCATAAACTAGCAATGTCTAATTTATTATTTTTTTTTTCGGTATGGGGGAGTGAACCCAGGACCTCTGCACTGAGTTACATTTCTAACCCTATTCATACTTTGAAAAAGATCTCACTAATTTGGTCAGGTTATTTGAATTTATGATCTTCCTACCTACATTAGGCCCTCAAGCATCTGAGTTTATAGGTCCACAGTACTATATGCAGCTAATTTTTTTTTTTATTATTAAGAAAGCTTTACATTAAACTGATTGGAAGAATACAGCAAAGAGCACAATCTGCTCATAAAAGTAATAGAAACTACGGTAAAGTGGAAATCATGGCAATAAGTCACTAAAATGTAACTTTTGACTGACAAGGTAGACTTTCGCTCAATTCAGAGCAACAAATACTTTTAAAAATGATTATAGTCAGTTTTTCCACTAGAAAACCACTTTGCCAGTTCAATCCCTGGTTCTGCAAAAAAAAAAAAAGAAAACCACTTTGCCAATGTGTCCAGTGGAAGATTTAAAAATCTAAGTTATGAGGCTAACTAAAATTGGTATATGCCAACATGTATAATTGATTCTACTGTGATGTCACAGAAGCAGAGGACAGATTGAGAGAACACAAGGAAAAAAATTCATAGTGTGGGGCCTAATTTTGGAAACAGAAGATAAATATATGAGACAAATAGGTAGTTATGACCCAAATGAAGGTGAGAAGAGGGGGCAGCTGAGTGGATGGTGGGGCAGAGGTGGGGAGAAGCTTCCTTGATGGGCAGAATTAGCTGGTAGCAGCAGAGGATGAGCTTGTTTTAATAGTAAGTTTGATGCACCTGTGGACATGCAGGATCTGCCCAATGTATAAACCAACAATGACAAACCTAAGGCATCTGTGCTTATCACTGAAAACTCTATAATCATTGGTATACATAAATATGACATTCAAGAAGGGGGTTTGCTGAGCACGTATGTTCTACATGGTCATTTTGTCATGCTATGTGAAAAAAAAACAAGACTGGGAAAAACAATAACCTTGATCTAAAGCTAGAATGTTCTAGGATAAGTTTATTCTCCTATGAAGTATTCAGTACCCTATCAGACATACATCAGTGAGTGGAATCAGGATAATCCTTGCATGTATATGAATGCCTCATTGAACATAACTGAGATTATACTTCTTGTAGAATATCTTTTATTTCTGGACATAAATTGTAGAATGATACAAAATAAATTTTATCTCACAAATGAACATTTCTGACAATAAAATAATGTTAATTACTGAATGATGTACTATCTTCTCTTATGTTCTCTAGATTAGGGAACATGAGAAACTTAAAAAAAGTCAAATTACTTTATTTTAATAATATTTGACATATGACTCTTAGAGGAAAGTCAACAACTTAAAGAGATAATAAGACACAAGCCTGCCTATTATGTTATTAAAATCAGATTCATGAATTACTACTTCTGGTACTTATTACTCTGTGCTTGCAGTGACACTAAGCATTTCACTTATGTCATCTCATGTGATGCACACAACAACCTTGTGAGGTAGGTTTTATTGTCACCACATCATGATCCTCATTTTAAGAGGCCAAATTGAGGCACAAAGAGATAAGTAGTTTGTCCATGGTCACCCATTAAAAGGTGATAGGACTGGGATCTGAACTTAGACAGACTGACAAAACACATAAGATTAAATCAAAGTAGAAAGGTCAGAGATTAGGAATGGTAGTCTTATTTACAATTCATTTAACCATAGACATATAGAATAAAAATAGTTACCTTAGAATATCATATTTGAAATTAATAATTCCGGATCTTTGTCTTGGCCTATATTTTGACAATTAAGACAATTTTTACAAATAAACACAAAAGCAAATCAAGGACAAGATGTGAAAGAGTAACAGTTCTACCGTATGTTTGGTTAAATGTTTGCTTGTGCATAGAAACCATTCATCAGTTATATAAGGCCTGAATGTGTTGAGGTTTTTGGTTTCATTTTTTAAATTTCCACCTTATTTCAACTTATGTTCCCAAACAGGAGAGAACATATTTACTGTTTGCATTACACATGTAAGAAATAGCCTAATTATATGTATGTGTGTACATAACTTAGAAGCTATTTGCAAATTTCAAATTTACTTTGTGGTTTATGTTTATAAATATATCTTTAAAGTACTATAATAATTCAACAAAAACTGAAGTGATTTTTTTCTTCATTTGAAAACATCTCAGGGGCCTACCCATTAGCTCAGTTGTTAAGTGCCTGCTTAAGCAAAGCAGTCAGTCTCAGGATTCTGTGGTTCCATCCCCAGATCCTCAAGCCAAACCAGAGGCCAGGGTGATGGCTCAGTGGAACAAGTGCTTCCCTGGCAAGCCCAAGGGCCTGAGTTCAATCCCTGGCTCCACAAGAAAAAAAAAAGAAAAAGAAAACATCTCTTCAGTTTTGTTGTTTGTCATGAACAAATTCTGGTAGTATGTAAATGCAAGTGGGGAAGTTGGCAAGTGATTTCACTACTGATTGTGAATAGCCTTTCTAGATCTGTGGATTTCTACTTGTTTAATTGGTTGGTTGGTTGGTTGTGGTTCTGTGAGAACCACAGGTCTCACTATGTAGCTGGGCCTGGCCTTAAAATCATGATCCACCTGCTTGAGCCTCTTAGGTGCTGGAAAAATAGGTTATGTGTCACCATTCTTGGATCCAGATCTGTATAGAATAATAAAATCCATACATAGGCCAAATTCTTTTTTTTTGGTGGAACCGGGGGTTGAACTCAGGCTCTTGCACTTGCCAGGGAAGCACATATTCAAATAAGCCATCTCCCCGGCCCAAGGCTAAGTTCTAAGACTGATCCTTGTTACAAATTGACAACTGATTATTAATATCCTGAATCTGAGATATAAAAAATATTAAATAAAACCAAAGGAAATAAATTTTCCCAATTAATATAAACAGAAATTAATGTTAATTATATGTTGATGTGCTATGTGTTTCAGATGACCAAGTCAAGTGTTCAGCTACTTCACCAACCTTTATTAATACTGATGGATAATATAATTCAAAATGCCCTGCTGAAGAGGATTATTTTCAGTATTTGGTGACTACTTTGGATTTCTCAAGTAAAAAGCAAAGCTACTGCTACAGATAAATTAGGCCACAGTATTTTTAAAGATCTTCTACTCAAATTATATTTTTGTGAATATAAAAATATAATTTAAAAGCTATTTTTGGTGGAAGACAGATGATATTCAAATTTCTTTTTCATTAAGCAGTTGTTTCTGGTGATAAAGAATGAATTGGTAGAGCAGTTAACAACACATTTTCTAACGACACCCAAGGGTCTGTGTAGTACTGTAAAGCAGGATTAAATCCCCTCTGCTCTAAATACTGGACTCGGCCTTGATCAATCAGCAGTTTACAAAGATGTCCTATTTTCTTCTTTTCTTCAGCAGTAAGAAGCCTAAGTTGAATAAACATACAAAATATTAAAATTTCATAAAGGCTAATAAAAATGATTTTAGCTAGTTTTATTTGTTAAGAAGCTGTTAAGTATGTTATGTCCCATGCTTCTAAGACATATTTCAGGATCAAAGTAAAGATGTATTTTAATTTACTCTAAAATTACACTGGGCAATATATATTTATGAATAAACTTTTAATGGTCATCAAAAAAAAGTAGCCTTCTCTTATTAAAGGTTTTACTTTTCTGAGGTTTCAATGACTGACACTGTATCTGAAAATATTACACAGACTATTACCCAGATAAAACATCTCAGGCTTTTTAAATCAGTGGTGTTATGAGGAGCAAACCTTATTCCAGCCCACCTCTCCCCACCCAGGGTGCTAACAATCTCCTTGCCTAGCATAACCACGCTGTACACATTACCCGCCTACTGGTCGCTCAGTGTCTCAGCAGACTGTGGAGGCACTGAGTGCTTGTAGTCAGGGTTTGGGACTATACAGCTGCAGCCATCCACAAGGGGTTTCGGAATGCATTCCCCTTCGACAGGGAGAGAGATATTGTACTCCACAGCAATAACTAAGTATTTCTCCTTTAGCGCTGTGCATTATAAAAGTAGTCACTTACCCAGGTAAACTCTCAGTGCTCTCTTCTGCATTTCTGCGTTCTCCACCATCATGCTCTTCGCTATCATCATTCTCATCACTTTTTCTCTTTGCAGTCATATCTGAAGATTCCAACGTTTCCTGCATCCCACAAGTGGCCCAACTGCTCATTCGCTGGAAATAGTGGAATTCCACTGCTCCAAGGCCTAGCGCCCTGAAATATTCTTTGCCCACATAATGTCTCCAATCACACCTGTGGTGACAACAGAGTGCAATAACAATGCCAGCCACAGGAGTCCATTTCTCTGGGATATTTTTTTCACTTCTTTCCTTGGTCAAAGTGTTAATTCCTTTTTCTGTTTTATCATTCTTTATGCGTTTGGCTAAAGGTTCTTCATTCCTTTCCTCATAACTGGCAGCATAGGTTTCAACCAAACATCGTAATGCAAGATCTGCAAACACAATTATGTGGCCCCCCAAACCACATCATCTTTAAAAATTTTTTTTACATTTATTAACCATTATGGTTTTAAAAACTGAACAACAGAAACAAAAGACCTACTTAGCTTCATACTTACATCACAAATTAACTTTGGGCAAATTTGTTTTCTATCTTAATTTCTCTAGTTATTTTGCATAAAGCCTACTTACCAGTAAAACTATCTGAAGCTCTCTACAGTCTGAAAAATTTATGTTCAACTACTTGAATTGCTTCTCAGTTCTTTGACCAGGGCTGAGGAAATGACTTATAAAAAACACCAGTTAAGTGCGAGGGCACATGCTTGTAATCTCAGCATTCTGGGAGGCTGGGACAGGAGGATCACAAACTCAAGTCCAGCCGAGGTAATTTAATGACTCAGTGAGACCCTGTCTCGAAATGGCTCAGTGGAGTAAGTGCTTCCCTGGCAAGTGCAAGGGCCTGAGTTCAATCCCTAGTTCTGCCATAAATAAATAAATAAATAAAGGGTTGGGTATCCAATTTAATGTAGGGCTCTGTGTTCAGTCCTTGGAACAGAAGGGAAAAAAAACCACACCAAAACCAGAAAACATTTATGCACCTATAGTTACATTTCATAGGAGTTTTAAAGTCAAGAAACCTGAAGAAATGAGTTGAGGAAAACAATTCTGCTTAGCATTCTGATGCTATAGTAGATCCAAAAAACTAGTCTTGATAAGTAAGATATTCACTGTGAATAATGATGAACTGAAGTTGCAAAAAGGGCATTAGAATGTGGAAAGTAGGGTTTGTTGAGTCACCTTTCTGCAATTATGCTCGCTGTCAACAAGTATTTAATGAATGCCTTTTCTGTGCAAAGCTTTGAGGATGTAGTAATTAACACAAACAAATTTAGAGTGGCATTACTTCACATTCAAATGAAAAGAATTAGAACATTTAAAAAGTTTTAGACTGGATTGTTTTTGATGAGAAAAACTGCTACACTGTTCAAAATATTTTTAAAAAAATTTGAAGAGCCACAATATTTGAAAATCCCACATTTTCTCTCCGATTATACATAACATGTTATATCTTAGGAATCAAAAATGAATGCATATTTAAAATTTTATTACCCTAAGATATCACAAGTGACAAATGACCTGATATTTCATTAGTAAATTTAATTCAATATATAAATTTAAGTCAACAAACATAATTGGGAACTTATTATTTGGAGCAAGTGATAGCTAATCCATATTTCACAAACTATTATTTTTTTCCATTTTTTTTTTTAAATTTTGAGATGGGTATCTCACTAAGTTGTATAAGTTGTCCTTAAATATGCCATCCTCCTGCCTTAGCCTCCAGAGTACCTGGGACTACAAGTGTAACATTGTGCTAGGTTTCTAAAAATATATATTCAGGTGCAGTTTTATTCTTTTTTTTTTTTAGCGGAACTGGGGATTGAACACAGGCTCTTGCGCTTGCCAGGGAAGTGCTTATTCCACTGAGCCATCTCCCTGGCCCCTGCAGTTTTATTCATATTTAACTTAAGTAAATGATTTTCAGAAATGAGAATAATCAGATAAGAGCGTAAAAGGATTAAGTTATTTTAAAATGAAAAGGAGCTTAACAATCTATTTTAACAACTTTTTTATAATGATTTTTTGTATTTCTAATTTTTTGAGAAAGACTCTCATTCTATAATTCAGACTGCCCCTGAACTCTTTGCAATCCTCCTGCCTTAGCCACCATTCCATTCCTAGCTTCTATAATAATCTTAAGGGATAAGCCTACATCCTTAGAAAAGGACAGTGAAACAATAAATTGGTAGCTAAGATCATTCATTCATGAAAACATTGTTCAGTTCTTGTTATATACTAAGCATTGTACTAGCATATGGTCTATTCTCAAAAAATTTACAGCATGGTGGGAGAATTAGTTATCTGAATAGGTAAGCTGGTAAGATAAAAGTTATCTAGATGGTATTCCCACAATACTAAGAAAGCATATCTCATCTAAGGAGGTTCCCTGTAAATGGTGATAACTGAATTAAACTGAGTAGAAACTGACTGGCTTTGGGGATGGAAGACAACGGAATTTTAAGGATAATACGAATAGTATAGTGTAATAGAAAGTACACAAGGTTTGATGTTGCTGAACAGAAAAGCTGGCAAAGACCTATCAAAGAAGGGGAAAGATACATTACAAGTCTGATATGTCTGAATATTAATATTGGGGGATGAGGGGAAGGTGACCAAGAAATAAGCAGAAAGAATGATCTTAGTAAAGGGAAGAACTGGGAAAAATGTGTCACAGAAGAAAAGGAAATAGAATGTCAAAATGATAAGCAACAGCAGTGGAGATGAAAGGGCAATTCAGATTAGAATGAATCACGGGGGTTAAGTGTATGGAACATGAGAAATGGTCACTGCAGGTTACACTTAAGAGAAATTTGAATTAGATGAGTCAAAAGTATATGCTTCTCCCAACCCCAAGGATGGAATTATTTACTTCAGAAGGCTTTTATGAGTGTTAAACAAGGTGTGTGAGATATTCTAACTATGAAGGACCATGCAATTATATAGTACTCAAAGTATTTTTCAGCCAACTAAATGATGTTTTGTAGGGGCTTTGGGTTCCCATGTGCGTAGATGATGAAATTAGTAGAGGCCAAGAATAAGAAGTAATAACAGCTAATTTTAGTGAGCACTTCAAATGTAACCTGTTAAATTGTATTATCTTCATAACAGTACAGATGAGGTGACCAAAGCTCAGAAAGGTTAAAACTATACAGAAGAGCTGAAAGCTAGACTGATTCCTAAATGCATGTTTCAACTTCACTACTCTAGATTGAATGAAAGAAAAGTTCTAAAACAGTATCTTAGACTTTTTTTCTGGCCTAAAATTTCTTTTTCCTAAGAATCCTGAAAGACAGTGATCTTTCTGTGGGACAGGTTACTGATAGTTCCCAATCATCTCTTTCAAAGAAGCCAGTACCTTTGGAGATAGAAGGTCAAAATGAACAGATAAATAGGAAAGTGTTACTATGAAGATTGATGAGCTATAAATGTAAGAACCCTAATCTCCTCAAAGGAGACCACCAAAGTGGCTGGGGCCAAGTAGGCTCAAACATAATGTGTTCATTTAAAATTAGTATGTTTACATACCTGTTGCCACACCACACAGATGCTTCCCAATTCCTACCACAGGTATTTTCCCTTCTTTTAGCACAGGAACCTTGTCTGAAATAAAATGAAGAACTAAGTTAGCACTTTTGGGACGTAAAAGATATAGTGTGGCCTTCTAAGAGAAAAAATTAATTAGAACTTTAATTTTAAACCCAGTGATTTATATATAATACTGGGTTGTTTCTCAATGCTAGGTTAAAATTACTAGATAGATGATGTTGCTGAAATATGTTTGTATTATTTTCTTTAAAATAATAAACTGGACCTGGGGAGATAGGTCAGCAGTCTAAACGCCTGCCTGACAAGCACAAGGAACCAGGTTCAATCCCTGGTACCACATGCAAGAGCATGTACCAAATGAATGAATAAATAAATAAATATGAGGGCCAGGGAGATGGCTCAGTGGAATAAGCGCTTTCCTGGCAAGCGCAACGGCCTGAGTTCAATCCCCGGTTCTGCAAAATAAATAAATAAGCCAAAAAAGGTAAAGAAAGGGCCATAGAATGACTTGTGTATGTGCATATGAAATGTGAATTTCACAGTGGTAACATAGTATAAAATTCTAGAAAGTTTCTTATGTACATTAGCAAGGCAGATAACCACATCTCATTTTCTTTAATGATTTTGGTAAAGTCATGTTGTCTATAAGAAGGCAGCAAAGTTCATGGTATGAACAGAACACACACAAAATTAGTTTAAATAAGACAAAGAAGCAATTTAGGACATATTATCAAAATGTTTAAACTCTACATAAATATAACACTTCATTTCCAGTTGATATTGAAAAGCTTTTTGAAGGTTTTAATAATTTAGTTGACATTAATCTGTTATATATAAGATTCTATATTAATAACAATGGGTGAATTTGTTCTTTCTGAAGCACCTGTTCTGCATGATTGGATTTCTAAGCAACTTTCTGTATGACTGAAACATCTGTGATTTATGGTAAAGCAACAGAAAGTTATGCAACTTACTCAAACACAAGTGTTGAATATCAATTTGAAGTCTTTCAAACACTGAATTTTTCTTTCTGTGTTTGCCATCTACCTGCATAAACAGAACATTATTGTACAATGATTTTTCATGTTACACAAAAGCTTAATGAAAATATTTCTATTTATTTTCCAGATTCACAGTAAATGACTTCCTATCTTATTTTTTTGCAATTAAAAAAATAGGGCTAAGCTGGGCGTGGTGGTGCATGTCTGTAATCCCAGCACTCAGGAGGCTGAGGCAGGAGAACTGTTGTGAGTTCAAGACCAGCCTGAGCTACAAAGTGAGCTTAAGGCCAGCCTGAACTGCATAGTGAGACCCTGTCTCAAAAAGACAAAAATAAATAAATAAATAAAAATTAAAAAATAGGGCTGGCAAGGTAGCTCAGAGGATTAAGCGCCTGCTTAGGCAAGCACAATCCCTGGCGCCACATGCCCCACTGGCCCTGCACCCAGGCATGCTAAACCTGCCTCTGAGACTGGGCATAGTGGCACATGCCTGTAAGCTCAGCACTGGGGAGGCTGAAAATAGCATTATTACTATGAGTCCAAGCTATAGTACAGGGTGTGACCCTATACCAAATATATAATGAATGATAGAAAAAAAAAAATTTAAGACTGCACAATCAAAACTGCACATAGCGGCACATGACTGTAATCCCAGCACTAGGGGAGGCTGAGGCAGGAGGATTGTAAGTTTGAGCCTTGCCAGGGCAACTTTGTGACTTAGTGCGATTCAGTCTCAAAAAATTTTAAATAGGGCTAGGAGTATAGCTAAGTAGGAAGGGTTGAATTCAAATGCCAGTGTAGTCCTTCCCTAGGCCCACTTTCTGATGAAAACTCCAAAACAGTATTGGGCATATTTATAAGGCTTTAATTTTTTATTAATTATCATGTATACATTATTTCTTTTAACATTAAAAAGTTAAAATGATTCAAGGGCTGGCCCAATAGCTCAGTGGATTAAAGTGCCTGCAAGCAGGTACAGGGGCCAGTGGCTTGATCCCTGGGCCTGATGTGCCAGCCCTGCCCCCAGGGTGCACTGAGACAGCAATTGAGACTGGGTGTGGCACATGCCTGTAATCCCAGCTCTTGGGAGGTTGTAAACAGGTGGTTCACTATGAGTCTGATCTAGTAGTGAGACCCTGAACACCCTGTAGCCCTTTCCCTAAAAATGCAAAAAAAAATGTATGATTCACTTACTAAGGCTCACAGTTGTTCAGTGACTTAGATTACTTGCCAGCTGCTTTATCTTTGTAACCTCTAGTACTCTATTTTCAGCTCACTCCATGCTCTCTGAAAGATAACAACCATTTCATCTACACCTACGCACCCGTGACCTGCTGACCTATGCCCTTGGTCCAGTTTTCCCTGAGGCAGTGCCAGACACATCTGATTGTGAACTAGAAAATCTGTACCTCAGGACACTTCTAGAATTAACCTCATTATTTCTTCCTTCAAACCTATCTTTTTGGTCCTCCTTTTATACTCCTATCTCAGAAAGAGTAGTACTGCTTAGTCACTCAAGCCATAAAAAATTACCCAAAATTATGAGTTTCTTAAATTCAATGTATAATAAATCACCAAGTTCTTGGCTTTTAACATTTTAACATTTCTCATACTTTTCCCCTCTGCATCCCATGGCAATGGCCTTGGGTCTCTGGCCCATTTACCTCCATTATTTATTGCATAATATTATCTTATTATTAAGCTCACTACAAGTCTCAGATTCTTCTGATATAGTTTTAATTGTACTTACAGGAAAACTTGAAAAAAAAAAACCCTTTTAGGCTTCACTAGTGCTTATGTAGTCTTTTGAACCCCTCTTAAGTGTCACCTCCTCTATGAAATCTTCCATGCAATCTGCACTAGACTAAGGTTGGTTCTCTATCTTTAGGATCCCATATTTATTGTTATTATAACATGCTTAGCACATAGAACCAAAATATTCCCACACTTGTACAACTAGCTATAAGCTTCTGGAAGGGAAGAACAAAATTTTAGCCAGGTATGGTGGCACAAACCCATAATTCCAACACTTGAGAGGCTGAGGCGTGAGGATTTAGGTCATCCTGGCCTACATAGTGAGTTTAAGGTCAGCCTGAGACCCTGTCTCAAAAAGAAAGAAAAAGAAAGACCCAAATCTTTTCCACTGTGTCCCAGCACACAGCAGGAGAAAGTTATATAGGGAAGATTTTCCTGGTGAGCTCAATCTCATTATTCTTGAACTCCAGGGCTGGAGAGATAGCTCTCACTTGCCTGTGTCCTGAGTTCAATCCCTGGTACCGCAAAAAAAAAAAAAAAAAAAAAAATTCTTGAGCTCCATTTCATATCACACAGATGTTTCCATGTCTCCTTCTTGCTTCAGGAATTTGGTTACACTGCTCCTGCCTCCTAGAGTGCTTCTTAAATTCATCTAGCAAATATTACTTCACCTTTCAAAATTCTGTTCAAGAATCACTGTGTCTGCGAAGTCATTCTATATCCCTTCTTTGGTGTAACCTGTCACTCCTTTCTTTGAACCCTGAACTATACTTCCCATAGACTGCACCCCCCCATATCTTAACACATTACTACAATTATTTGCTGTCTCTCCTTTCTAAATACCAGTAATCTCTCTTTTTTCTGTCTCTATAAAGGCTTTCTCTTTTTAAACTTTTTTTTATTGTACTGGGTATCAAACTCAGGACCTTATGCTTGCCAGGCAGGTCCTTGCTGCTGAGCTACTTCCCCTGCTTCCTCTTTAAAACTTTTTATACCCAGTGTCTATTATGGTACTTGAGAATATACCAATAGGTGTTTATGAGTGAATAGTAAGTGGTAAAGTAAAACTCCAAGATGTCACACTAACCTATATGCCAAGCCATTTACTTACTTACTTACTTACTTAGTGACAGGGTCTTACTAAATTGCTAGCTTTCCCAAACTGGGCTTGAAATCAGTGGCCACCCTGCCTCAGCATTCCTGAGTACTTAGACTACAGGTGCATGCCACCATACTTGGCACTCTCTGACTTCTAAGTCCCAACTTCAGCTTGATCCTTCCTATATTTTCCAAATAATTTTAAAAACTCAGAGGCTGGGATATAGCTTAATGGCACAGCGCCAGCCTGGCAAGTACAGGGTTTAGTTCAATTCCCATTTCCAAAAAAAAACCCAAACCAAAACTCTAAAAATTCAGATCATGGACTATCAAAATTTAGATTTAAAAATTTATCTTCATTTTAATTATGTTCAATATACTTAGAGCTAACAAAAAGCTATAAGAAAATGCACAAGAAAAATCATGTTAGAAGAGATGATTTTATAATTTTTTCCTATATAAGAAAAATGTAAACAACGTTTGATTACTAATATACTGAAATAGTTACACTTACCTTAAACCTTGTGGTCACTTTCTCTACTAGGATGAAGTGAACTTTTTCAGCATCTTTTAAAGCAATATCAACCCAGTGAGATAATTTTCCCTTTCCTGCTCCAAATTCAACAAAGCATCTTCTTGGGCCAAGTAACTTTAATTTTTCAATGTTACCTAAAATAGAAGCCTACAAACCTCACAAGATTATTTTACAAACTAAAGCAAACACATTTAGCTTTTATGAGAAAATAGCAAAGTAATCTCTACATTAGGCTGCATGTCACATTGATAAATTGTTTGACGCTAAATGTTTTGGTCTTTTAAATACTTAATACTCTACTCAGAAACATATTCATGCCAAATATTTTTATACCTTTTTTTTTTGAAGTACTGGGGATTGAACTCAGGATCTTTTTATCCTACTGAGCTATCTCCCTGGCCCCCTTTATACATGTTATTGAAAGGGAAATATTTTTGAACTCTAAAAAATAAATTAAATAAAATTTCATTAATAACTATATTGAGAGACAATAAGTTTAGCTTTAAATGAATGGATAAGTAATTACTGGGGTCTAAACATACTTGCTGCTTTAGGTGCTTGATTGCAGAATCACCATTTTTTGGGTCATTCAGGGCATCATGTAACACTGGATGGGACATAATGTGATCTTTAAGAGTAAAATTCAAACCTGTACCAAACAGAAATGTGATAGCTTCAGCAATCTAATAGAAAACTGTAGGACACTAAACAATGGTAGTAACATCCCATAAACCAGAATGGCATCAACTCATCTACTACCTAATTATTCTAAAATAATTTAATTAGCAACATTAGGTTAATTAGCCTTACCTTTACTTGCTTTTCTCAATTTCTTAATTAAGCTTTCCAACTGCTCTTTAGATAGAGAAGAAATTGGAACCTATACACAGAAAGAAAACTAAACAATGGAGCCAAAAAATTGCTTTAAAACACCACGGCAGATTGATTAGAGGCTTACAGTTAGGTAAATCCCAATGGTAGCTTAGGCTCTTCTTTCTAATAAAAAATCTCTTCCCTTAGCTGCTAACAGAATGGCTCAACTGCTAGGTGTCCACTCAATCTCTGTCATGCTACTTTAATCCACCTACATTCTCGGGGTCAAGAAGTGTGGACTAAGAACGGTCTAGAAGCAGAAAGGACTCAGCTGCACTTATCTTGTTATGGGGCATGAGCTGATTTGTAAATTAATCATTACTGATAATGCTAATTCTATAGGAAAAATGCATTTTAAATTCAGAGCAACAAATTTATTCCAAAAATTATTCACAAAAATGAAAGTTTACAAATACCCTTTAAATATTAAGTCAAAGTACTTACTAGCTGCTCAGGTATTTCTGTTTCATCTTTTAAGCCTGCATTAATATCCTGAATAAAGAAATCCTTGACAAACACAAAACAAAACCATAACATTATTAATTTTTATGAAGCTCATAAAAATTGAGGTAAAACTGATTTATCCCTTCATCCCACACTTGATAGCCGCCATTCTCCCTCTCTTGTACTCATTCAGTTATTAAAATAATTATTGAATACCTACATTGTTACCTGCTTTGGTATATATCAGTGAAAGTGAAACTTTCAGAGCTTTTTATGATACAAATAGCCCACTATGGCATATATACCACAGGTTTGCCACCATTGGTTCGGATGCTGGGAATTCACCATAGGAAATAAAGGAACAGATAAATCTCCGTGTTCAAGGTTTTTCATGTTCTAGTGAGATAGTTACATAAACAAGCACTTATAGTCTAAAAACTTTACTGGTAATTTTAGTAAAGTTTTCATTTTGCCTTGTGGTGTTAATGCAAAAACAAAAGTGCACACTGCTTATCAGACATACAGACAGTAGAGCTATACAATGGTCCTTTATTTACAAATTCACTTCATAGTCCTAAGCTCCTTGATAACCAAGGTCATAGTTAATTGAAATAAGTTTAGTGGGCATTAAGTAAATATGTTTCAACAAACAGTAAATTTATTTTCTGAAGTTGTGTTCCATAAAACAATATTCTTTAAACTAAGACCATAATTACTTTTATAATCATGTATGCTATATACACTTAATTGCATCTAACAAATTCTAGGCTCAAAGCAAACGTCTTATTAAATATGAGTATTCACATTTATAAATGACTAAGTACTGTGTATATAAACATTATATACCACAATTTTGACCAGAAACTTACAGGTTTTGGCTTCTCTCTTGAGTTACATTTTTTCAGATGCTTTGCTAGTTGATCTTCATATACTGTGCTAAATTTAAAGTGAGAATTTTAAATGAGACTTGTGACAATCAGTGTTTCCAGCAGAGAAAAACTGTTACCTGATCCATACTTAACTGTTTGGGATCTAAAGGACACAGGATTCTTTTCCGAGCATTTTCTTCCTAATAAAACAAAAGGGACACATTTAAGAAAAATATTGTTTATTACTTATAGATACTGGATTAACTCCAGTATATCCACATTCCCGAAACATGACAAGTGCACTTTAAAAGGACATGAGAAATTAGCAAAAATCAGGTCAGAGGGTTTAACAACAACAAAAAACTACTCTAGCTATCTTATGTATATATAGGAAAAAGTACTGCCTTAGACAAACACGCTAGATTCAAGTAAATTATAGAGAAGGCTTGAATATGTAATATTAAATCTATGATGACAATAACTAATATGAGCTATTATTTTATGTACCAAGAAAGAAAAAAGTTAATTTACTTTATTTCAAATTAACTAATTAAAAAAGCTGCCCAAAAGAATGTCTAGCTGAGCATCACGCATGTCACACTGATAAATATCCTATAGTCCTACTACTCTGGAAGGCTGGAACAGGAGGAGTGCAAGTTTGAGCAGAGCCTCAGCCTTAGCAACTGACTTAAGAGAGATCATGTCTCAAAATAAAAAAAATAAAAAAAAGGAATTTTAATTGGATTATCATGAATAACATTTTAAAATAAGTACATCTTGTAGAATGGTTAAAAGTGAACTAATTCTTAACTTCTTTTTTTTTGTCTTTTCGAGACAGGGTCTCACTATGCAGGTTAGGCTGGCCTTAAGCTCACTTTGTAGCTCAGGCTGGTCTCGAACTCACAACAATCCTCCTGCGTCAGCCTCCCGAGTGCTTGGATTACAGGCATGCATCACCACGCCCGACTTTTAAAAGTGAACTAATTCTTTTCGCTATCTTCCGCCTTGACTGCCAGCTGCTGCCATGAAGGTTGAGCTGTGCAGCTTCAGCGGATACAATATCTACCCAGGACATGGGAGGCGCTACGCCAGGACCCATGGGAAGGTGTTGAGTGCAAAATGTGAGTCTGCATTCCTTTTCAAGAGAAATCCTTGGCAAATAAACTGGATTGTCCTCTACAGAAGAAAGCACAAAAAGGGACAGTCGGAAGAAATTCAAAAGAAAAGAACACGACGAACAGTCAAATTTCAGGGGGCCATCATTGGTGCATCTCTTGTTGACATAATGGCCAAGAGGAATCAGAAACCGAAGTCAGAAAGGCCCAAAGAGAACAAGCTATCAGGGCTGCCAAGGAAGCAAAAAAGGCTAAGCAAGCATCTAAAAAGACTGCAATAGATGCTGCTAAGGCTCCCACAAAGGCAGCGCCTAAGCAGAAGATTGTGAAGCCTGTGAAAGTTTCTGCTCCATGAGTGGGTGGAAAATGCTAAATTGGTAGATTAGATTTTCAAATAAAGATCTGTAATTCTAAGAAAAAAAAAAGTGAACTAATTAATGTGGGAATTACTTCATACTTAAAATGTGGAAAATGCCAATAAAATATGGCATTTTAACAATATGGCGTGTGATACATTCCACTGGCTTTGGAACTTTTCATATAGCAGCTACTATATCCTTTCACTTTTACATGGATTTAACTGTACACTCTTAAAAAAAAAGAATGGAAAGCTAACAGTGTAGGCAATTTGACCAAATATTCCATGTAAACCAGTGTGAAATAGGATACTACAGTAGTTAAAACCACAAGCTGGACTGGTTAGTTTTGATTTTCAGCTCTATCAGCTACTAGCCCTATTTAGGTAGGCTTACTGCCACATGTGAAAGATAATAGTGTATATTATCTCCTAAGGTCTATAAAAACCTATAGTTTTGGTGAAGTTTAAAAAAAAAATCAAAATTTAGCACAGTGCTAGCCAGACTATAACATGGCAGTTTTTACTCTTTTTTTTTCCTCAACTTTTTTCAGTCCTTAAGTGCCTCCCAGCATGCCCATGAAACAATGCACACTAAGATTTATGGAAAAGCTAAGAAATCTTCGACCTTTTTTTCTGAATTGCTGTACATTAATTTTCCTTTATTTACTGACTTCAAAATCTAGCTTCTAATCAGGTGCTATGGGGTGTCCCAAGCTGCTTTTGGGACAGCAGGTGGGTGCTCAGATCTCTTAAGACCAGGAAATGGAGCACCACATGGGCAACACAGCCTAGACTCTTGCTTTTACCTCAACAAAGCTTAACTTCTATGCAGAAAAAAAAAAAAAAAAAACCTCTAATTTTCAAAGCCTAACCATAGAGTGGGAAAATGAAACTTTCTTTAAATTTATAATTTGGGTTAAGAATAAAAGCAGAGTTTGTCAATCTCTGAAGTATTGATACTTTGGGCTAATAATTCTTTTTAGGGGGCTGTAGGGAGAACTGTCATGTGATTTACATTTATTTAGCAGTGTCTTTTTCCATTAAATGCCAATAACACTTCCCAGTTTTGACAATGAAAATGTCTTTGGACATTGCTACATCTGACAAAATCATCCCTAGCTGAGCACTACTAGGTAAAAATGAGGTTAAGTAGTGTCATCACAGTTATATATGACAGTTTTTAAGAAAGAAAGATAGCATTCAATTACATCACAAATTAGGATTCAGGAAAATGGTTACATTTCAAATCCTAACTGTAATAAAAAAAAAAATGTTTCCACTTGGTGTGTCTTCAAGGGACTATATCAGATATCATCATTTCTCAGTGGTCTGCTACTTTCCCCATCATCATTTTCCAGATTTCTGTATACACAGTGGGGACACAATCCTTCTACTGCAACAATTTCATTCTTTACCAGAGGATGTTTGCTGGCTCCCTACAAACAGCGAATTGACAACTTGTAGCTGGACTTCAAAGAGTTCCCACAATAAATCACATATTCTAAAACAAGCATGTCCTGTTTCAGTATGTTTCACTTTAGGTAAATACCAGTCAAACAAAAACAGGAAATGGGCTATGGTTATATGGAAGGGCTAATGTGGCCCTTCCACATCTTCTGGATTTTACCAGAAGGATAAAATTTGACTTTCAGCAGGCTGAAACCAGATAAAAGCCTACTTGGCTTACTGTAGTCCTAGGAGGCATGCTCTTTATCACATCCTGCTCCTCTTGCTCTTACTTTTATTTTATCATATAGTCTAAACTACCCATATACACATAATATACAAATATGTATTGCCTGATGCAACTGTTTCACTTGATCTTAGCCAAAAGGCTGAGAAGGAATTGATGCAACTATTTATATAACTGCTGTATATTGTAGAACAAAGTTGTATGCGGTTTTCTATTTTAAAAGGTCAATTCTTTCCACAGCACAGGTCATTCAAGAAATGCAAGTTAAAACAAGTTGAGATACCACCTCAACCCAGAAAGAATGGCTGTCATAAAGAAGCTAACCAATTAACAAATGCTGGAGAGGCTATGGGGAAAAAGGAACCCTTTTCCACTGCTGGTAGGAATGTAGACCACTACAACCACTATGGAAATCAGTGTGGTGACTACTCAAAAAACTAGGATTGAAGCCCCATTTGATCCAGTTATTCCCCTTCTGGGTATTTTTTCCAAAAGAACTGAAAACATCATACCACAGTGATATGTGTACCCATGTTTATAGCAGCACAATTGCCATTGCCAAAACTTAGAAACAACCAAAATGCCCATCATCTAAGGAATGGATTAAAAACAAAAATACAGTATTTTTATACAGTGGAGTATTACCCAGCTATAAAGACAAACTTGAGACCTTTAAAGGTAAATGTGTGCAATTAGAGGCCATACTCAGAAGTGAAATAAATCAGACCCACATGTGTAAATATCATATTGTTTCCCTAGTGTACGAACCTGAAATAATAAAATGTGCAAGGTATAACAGATACAATAAAATGGAAAGAAACTGAACAGAAGGAATAAATGATGACTGAAAGGAGAAAAGATAGGAAAAAAAGAAAGTGGAAAAATCATGCAACTATACATACAGGATAGCTGAGATGATTAATTTCCATCATTTTTTTAATGTAGCAGTTAATGTTTAAAATTTTCATTTAACTTAATATGCTAATATCGGTAATTTGAGCAACTGGATCGAAGACAGACAGCAAAGTGCAATATAAAGACCACGGTTGAGTACCTCATGTTGTTCGCCTAAACGTGTACCATTTCTAACGTCTTATGAATGAAAACAGACTAAAAACGTAAAAAGGACAAAAAAGGCAAATTCTCACACATTTTATAAATCTTTCCTACCCCATTCTAGCAAAGTAGTTTTAAATTGTTTTCTAGAGACTGTAAGTCTGAAGTCTCTAATACATTCACGAAAAGTCGCTATCTTTCATCAAACAATAATTAAAAACAACACTGAAGTGAAACGTAGGACCGTAAGTCGGTATTTTTTGGAAACTGCTGTTTCCCATGTGTAAGGTGGAAGGTGAGTGAAAAGGAGAGGCAGCCTGGGCTAAATCTATAATCTAGTTTTGCCCTACGTTAGGATCAGGATAAAAGTGTCACAACTGGCGTTTCACTTAGAAGAAAACAGCGCTCCATCATTAGGGCTCATCACCGTTCCGCGAGGAGGTGGGAACTACGTTTATTAAGGTAAAAGCTGGTGAGTAGGGGGCGGAAGCAGAAGCGCGTCCAGCCCCGACTGGGCCGGGGAACTCGTTTCCGACTCTCCGAAGGGCAGAGCGATACCCGACCTCCACGACTCCAGCGTGCTCGCCACAGAACCTTCGCCCTGCCGCCACCACCATCCTGCAGAAGCGCTTCTTCTTTTCCACATAGTAACTGCATCGGCCCTCAGCTGCAAAGCCAGTCGCAGACAGGGTCGGCGCCGAAGACGCCATGGCTCAGATGTCCTTCTGGCGGCGAGCATGCGGCGCCCGGCTCCGAGCCGTCAGCCTCCAGCGGACGCTCTTCCCTTAACAAACACGGCGGCCTCGGTCCCGCCGCACAAGACGGCCCGGAAACAGGCACACGTCCACGCCCTCTTTTCCGCAGGACAGGAAGCGGCTGATGGTGGCCGGCGAGGCCCAAACTCGCTCCTGTTTCTGTTTCTCCCCCCCCCCCCCGCCCCTCCCGCCTCCTGCGCGGAAGCCGAGCGCCAAACTCAAACTCCGTCCGGACCCCGACGCTTCGCGGGCTGGCGCCGAGGGTAGGGCTGTGGGCTCTTCACGCGCTCGCCAGGACCGCGGTCCACCATGAGCCAAGTTCTGTTCCAGCAGCTAATCCCGTTGCAGGTGAAGTGCAAGGAGTGCGAGGAGAGGTGAGGTCCGCGTTACCTGGCGCCCGCGGGTGGCGGTTGCGACCAGGCCGACGGGGAAGATGGCGTCGCCGGCCGCGGGCTCGGCCTGTAGGGTGTCCGGACGTAGGTAGTTCTCACCTCTGTCGCCGGGCCGGCCGTTGCCGGGGTCCGGAAGGAAACTTTGCGCGCTCGGAAGCCGACTGCCGTTTAGAAATGTGGGTCGCCGGGAACGGTGGAGAGGATAGCATCCCTCTTCGCTTGTAAACGAGAGCAGTGGACTCGGGAGATTGAGATATAGCTTACCCCAGGACTCCTTGCGGCAGGCGAGGTCAGTGCTGGAACTCGGGTCTTAGTTGCTACCCGTTCTCTCCCGCTCTCCTTTTGAAATGTGTCGGGAGTAAAATTGAAACTTTCGCTGTGCAGATAGTTCAGCGGTCTAAGCGCCTGCCTGGCAAACGTGATGACATAGGTTCGATACCGGGTACCGCGTGCGGAGCTTGCTTGGAACACGAAGCCGGGCGTGGTGGCGCACCCCTGTAATCCCAGCGCTGGGGAGGCTGAGACCGGAGGAGGATCAGTGTGAGACCGAGCTACGTAGCAAGACCGTGTACCAAATAAATAAATGAAAATTTAAAAAATTGAGGAACTTCAACTTAATTCAGAGGTATACTTTGGATCTTCACATTAGTTACAAAACAAGAGTAAATTAATTTTTAACGGCCTAAAAACAATGAGAAAATTAGAAACAGGTTATTCAAGAAATATTGCCTTGTAAAACCCCTTGCTTGCCACTGGGTATACTGTGGTCTTCATGGAGTTTACAGTCTAGTGAAGGAAATAAGTCTCAGACAAATGCAAAATTGCATCTTTGAATAAGGAAAGTGGTGCTGTTAGGGCTTATAAAGACTTGACTAGAAGGCAGTTTTTCTTCAGTTCCACTACTCATTAACTGTCCCATGAGTTTCTGTAAATGTTGGTTCCACATTTGTAGAATTGTTATAATTTGCCTACCCGCTTAGTGAGGAGCAAGTATGAAAATATATATAAATACCAAACGGTGTAGAAACTAGCATAAAAACGAAGATATTAATTTACTTAGTAATAGTAAACTATAATATGAAATGCAGATATAGGTCCACAATCCATTGAAAAGCTAGACAGACACTGGTACAAAAACCAGCAGTTAATATATATAAAGATTTATCAGTTATTTTAATGGGTCTTTTTGTTGCTTTTGGTGAAAACCCAGGTGCTTGTTTTCTGTTAAGTGCATTTTCTGCTACTGAGCTATAAACCTTCTATCCTTATTTGTTTGTTTTTGCGGTACCTGGGATTGAACTCAGGATCCTGTGCTTGCCAGGCAAGCGCTTATTCTAATGAGCTATCTCCTTGGCCCTTAAACCCTCTGTCCTAATTGGTTATTATTGGCCCATTTGACATAGGGCTAATCTAAATATGCTGGAAATGTAAAGTGCACATTGGATTTTGAAAATACAATGAAAAAGAATGTAAAACCCAACAATTTTGTATTATGTGTTAATATTTGTATTATGTGACAAAATTTGAGGTGTATTTGTATAAATAAAATGTACTTAATTTTACCCACTTTTAAGTTTTTTAATGTGGCTTCTAGAAAAATTTAAAATGCATACATGACTCATATTTGTACTCTGCATTGTATTGGAACACAGCCATGGTTATTTGCTTACAATTGTCTGGCTGCTTTTGTGTGACAAGGGGAGAAATGAGTATTATGAATTTTATGGAGGGTAAGATAGCTCAGTAGTGAAGTTCTTGCATAGTAGGTGTAGTACTCCTAGGGTTCTGTATTACAAGATGTGGGGGATGGGGGAATTGAATAACTGTGACAGAGACCAGGTAGCCTGCAAAGCCTGAAATATTTACTCGTAGGCTCTTTACAGAGTAATATGATGGCCCCGACAAATGAAGAACAGCCAATATTTTTGTCAGTAAAACATGCAAGGCCAGTCCTGCCCAACAAATACTTACAACTGCCTACTACTCATCGGGAGCTGTCCTAGGTGCTGAGGGCATGTCCCCCTTCCCTGCCAAAAAAGAAAAATCTTGGTGTCTTTTGAGGAACTCTTTTTTTTTTTTTTTTTTTTGGTAGAACCAGGGATTGAACTCAAGCTCTTGCACTTGCCACGGAAGCACTTATTCCACTGAGCCATCTCCCTGGTCTTGGAACTCATATTTTAATAGGCAAAATAAGAGTTCCCTTAGAGCCAGGTGCTAGTAATACATGTCTGCAATCACCTACTTGGGAGGCTGAGGTGGGAGGAGAATCCACCTGAAGACAATCAGGGCAACTTATTAACCTAGGCCTGTCTCAAAACAAGGGCTAAGGGTTATGTGCAGCAGTAGAATATTTGTGTAGTATTGGTGAGCCCTGGATTCAATCCTAGTACCTCCTTACACACAGGAAACTATTTCCCTTGGAGAAGCAGTGCAGCACCAGTTGAGTTCAGGCTCTAGAGCCAGACAGCCTTTGCTAGGGAGGGATGTTGGGGGTTTTGACTCTAGGACCTTGCTTCTCTTGCTGAGCAAGAAGTCTGCCACTGAGCTATACCCCCGATTCTGATCTTGTACAATTTATTTAATCTCTCTTGCCTTATTCCACTGAGCCATCTCCCTGGCCCTGAATCCTTACTTGTGCTCTGCCATGTGCTTCAGGTTCTTTCTCTGCAAGAGAGAGAATATTTACTTAACATTATTGTTGCTAAATAAGGTTTTCTATGTTAAGTAGCTGATAGGTACTCAGTAAGTGTTAGTAACTTTTCCTCTCTCTTGAAGCCCTAAAATGTAGTCAGAAAGTAATTTAGGGAAAAGTCATTTAATCTGACCTCAATTTGAGGATCCAGACCACGTTTATTTCTGTTTGCATCCTTATAACCCAGCACAATACCTGACTTAGAGTAGCTTTCATTTGTTTGAATTGAGTGTAAGGTCACAGCTACTGAGTGACAAGAATAGGCTTGAATCCACTTCTGCTAATGTTTGATGTTTAAGATATTATTTAAAAGACCTCTTGGCCAAACCTAATTGACCCAGAGGATGTCATGTAGATTTATGCAATGTTTAGAGCATGATACTGAAGTGAGAAGCAGTATCTTTTACTAAGTTTTTATTAATTTGTTTTATACTATTATTATAATGGAGAAAATAAGATTTGTGATTCAGATAGCATATGCCCTGAAAATTATTTTTTCTCCAATCATTTAATATATATGGGTGCTTGAACCACATTTCCAAGCTTTTTAAATTTTGAGACAAGGTTGGGTTGTTACCCAGGTTGGGCTTAGTGTGATCCTTTTGCCTCAATCTCCCAAAGTGCTGGTATTATAGGTGTGGGTCCCTATGCCCAGTTGATAAAGGCATTTTGAATATATGCAACTGTATTATTAATATGTTTGGTAAATTATCACAGCAATATAACAGAATCATCTACAGGATAACTTTTTAATAGATTCTTGAATTTTAACAAATTTGTGAGGTATGACAAGACTTCTGATGCTGTAAATCATAGAAAGGTGTTAACTGTAGTATCATACCACATGGTAGGAGGAAAATTTTTTTGAGACTAATCTAGCCTGGTTTTGAATTCACTATATAGCACAGATTGGCCTCAAATGCACAATGATCCTCCTGCCTCAGCCTCCTGAGTGTTTAGATTATTGGTGTGCACCGTCATGCCTGGCAAAAACCCTAGCATAATGACATTATAAAGCTAAAAAGCCCTTCAGAAATCACTTAATTGATTCCTCTTATAGACTAGGAAATTGAGTTATTTTTTCCCCTCTAAAAAGGCTTAACAGGAAGACTCTAGTTTGTTTCACATATATTGCTCTGGATAACTAGAAATTTAGAAACAAGATAATCACTTGTAAAATAATTCTTCCATATCTTTATAGTATTGAGGAGCACTGCTGTTACTTTTTAGGTAACAAATATGACTTAGTGGTAATTTAAACTCCATATACACTAAAGTTCAGCATCCAATTATGTGTATTTAAGAAGAAATTTTAAATCATGTGCTTTCTTGAAAATATAAAAGGATAAATTAGAGCATAACAAAATTCAAACCATTGGATCTTGGTTAAATGTTTCCAAATTTTTTCAATTTCCAGTTGTTGTATTTTTTATTTCTGTAGTAGATTAATAGTAGAATGTAGGATAGATTTAAAATAAATCTTTAGAAGAATAAGCTGAAATTGAAAAAATGCTATTTGGTAATTTGGTTTTTTTGCTCTGCAGGGCAGAGAAAGGCTATTGGTATTGAATTCAAACTATTTTGGAGCATACATGATTTTTCACTAATTTTGCTTTTATTCCCTTAAACTTTTTTCTCTTCTCATGAATGTTTATGATTACCTTTATGTATGTGCCTCTGTACAATACTGAATTTTCCTTAACTTGCAGGAAAGGCTATGGAAGGCTATGATTTCTGTTAGACTTATGTACATCCTGACAGTGATGGCAAATCTTTTAGAGATGAAGTACCTAAACTACAGCCCCAAACCTACTTATTTATCACAAGGTGCCAGCACTGCGATTAAATCTGAATATTGACTGGCCATTTGAAAGCTCAGTGAAGTCAATGGCTAATGAATGGTGATTCCTGTGAACATCCCCTGGCTGGCTGTTATGTCTTTCTAAGCATGCTCATAACCCCTATGTGTACTGCTGTCCCATCTTCCAGTGGTGGCATGATGTGAGAGTGGCTTGGCTTGTGTGTGTGCCTTAGGTTCACCACCACTGCTCTAGGATATGATAGAAAACAGTAAACTTGTTAGTACGTTGCAAAGAGACTATATTAAGATTTAGTGTGATGATCTGAAAAAAATTCTGTGTGTTGGGGATGTAGCTCAGTGGCACAAAGATCCAGAGTTTGATTCCCAGTACCAAAAAAAAAAGAAGAAAGAAAATATTTTGTATATATAAAAATGTATAGAGTGTTTTCTTGATTGGAAATAATTAGTATTTACATTTTAAGTGTTCTAAAGGAAATCTCTGATAATTTAATCACTTGAAATGATAATAATGATAATTTTTTAAATGGAAAGGTTATGATGCTCTTCTTTCAATAGGTGGTGTTTTAGAATTAGGGCAGTAATATTATATACCAGAATAATATTTGACACTATACTTCATTTATCCCATTTAATCCTAACATTCCCATTTTATAGGTGAGAAAAATTTAGCCTTAGTTTAAAAACTAGTAGTTTTTATGGCTTGTACCAAGATGTCCCCCCACCCCTTATGTGCTCACAGGTTGATGGGTTTTTTGTAGCTGTCTCAGTCTAGTGTGTGATGCAGTGATTGAGTGTGTGTGGTGCCTAAATCAGTCCACTAATGGAAATTAGTATAGTTTTGGGTGGCACCACCCAAAAGGCTGGTAGCCAGGGTGGGATGAAAGGGAGAGGCAGGCTGCTTGCTGCTGCTGCTTGCTGCCTTCTGTCTGCCACCTGATGATCTGTTTCTCCCCTGTGATGCCCCTCTGCCCTGCCTAGGAGCCTGCTGACTGGACTGAAACCTCTGCAGACTGTGAACTGAAATAAGACTTTCCTCTCTTAACTTGTTGTTGTCAGAAATTTTGTCTCAGAAATGAGAAAAGTAATGAAGGTAGTTGCTTATTAGTGGAAGAATAAGAATTTAAACCTCAAATTCTAACTATTCTTATGTTCTTCAATTCTTCAATTGTTAAAAATTCAAACATTGGTCTGGGAATGTAGTTCAGTGGTAGAGCACTTGCCTGGCATGCAGGAGGGCTTCCTTTCTACCTTTTTGTACTGTAATCAATCAGTTAGTAAGCAAAACATTGGTACATAGAGAGCAGCTGTGAAAAATCTTGTGACTGAAGACTGAAAACTAACACAAATTATGGAGATAATTTCATGTTAATGTTTTTGATGGATTTGGCATGTCTTTCTTTGTATACAGGAGAATAAGTGTTAGAGTGAGCATTGAACTACAATCAGTTTCTAATCCAGTTCACAGAAAGGTTGGTATTTCTTTTCAAAATATGATAAGTTCTTATATATTAATTTTTTTAAGAATGTGAGTTTATGTCCATCTTGCTTTTAAATATAGTGTAAATATGAGAACAGAATGGAGATATTTTTTGCTTAACTTTTGAAAGGCATTTAGAGCTGTCCTATATGATCTTCAAAAGTATGACTCGTAACAGTTAAGGATATAGAACAGGACAGGAAATCTGGCAGTTGTTTTCTCTGTGTTGTATTTTTTTTTGTAAATACACTTGCATTATTAGTGGGAATATCAGGGTGTTTGTTTGTTTTGAATTAGCATCTTCTGGTGAATTTCAAGAAGTACTTAAATAGAAGCTGCTTGACTGGGCATTCTGACACATCAAATACCTAACCTACTAATTTTCTAGGGTGGAGGTTATGTATTGTACATACATGCTATTCCTTATGCCTGCTATACTTCTTTATTTTCTAGCTCTATTTACAGACTTTACATTTTTCTAGGACCCTAGATTGTGTTTTCAAATTTACTACTAACTTGAATGTTTAGTTCTGTATTACTCCTTCATGTGGCTTTGCCATTTTCTTTATGCCAGTGTTCTCTGAAGTATGTAATTTTGGGAGTATTTTTCTGTTAGCTTTAACTGCTGTAATCTGCCATATTTAACAAAATGAAAAATAGTCTTTATGAAACAAATCCACTGTGTTAGACAAATGAGAACAGATGGGCATCATTGTCAGAAGCCATTTGGAAACCCTAGGAACATGTCACCTGATACTGTCTTCTTCCTGTGAGATCTTAGAGTGGATAGCTGGTGACAGTTAATGCTGGTATATTTACTTCTTTTGAAGTGCCAAGCCAGTTTGTTCAGAGTAACTCAATGTATGGCTAAGTGTGGTGTGTCCAGTAGTAAAGACTATCTCATAATACCATTGTGCAGCAAAGGTTGGTGTAAATTTTCCTGTGCCTCTGATAGGGTGATGTTCCTATACAGGTAGCATTTAATTAGCTTTTAGAGACCTTTGTAAGGTCATTAAGGAGCAAAACCTCTCTATTTAAGATTCTAAATCTCCCTTGTAAATGTAGCACTTGGGATGCTGAGGCAGGAGGATCAGTGTGAGTTTGAGAACAGTTTGGACTACAAAGTGAGCTCAAGACCAGCCTGAGCTGCATAGCAAGACCCTCTCTCAAAGAGGGTCAAAAAAAAAAAAAAAAACTCAAAAGAATAAAAACAAAATTATCTGAAGTGTAATTATGAAATGTTGTTGTTACTCAGTAGTTAAGATTTACTAAAAACATTTTAAAAAATTTCTTTTAGGATTTAGTTATTCGCCTGACAGATGATACAGATCCTTTTTTTTTGTATAACCTTGTTATATCTGAGGAAGATTTTCAAAGGTAAATAATTTTTTTGTGGTCTTACATTTAATCTAGTAACAAGTTTCTAAGTTTTACAAATGTATCGGCATTGGCATTGTTTTGTTTGAAACATCTGGTGTTTGTAGTAAATTGTTCAAAACATTTAGTTTTTTCGGGGAATATGGTACTGCTTGTTCTGTAATTATTTAGATTGTCTTTGAAAATAAATATTTCATATATTATCAGGGTTCTGCTTAGTTAGTACAGCCTAAAAATTTGGAGCTTTGGCTAAATTTCTTGGAGGTTTTCCTTTCATTTAATAACTATGAAACTGAAGATTTCCTAGCTTAGTTCATGATTATAATGGGTGTTCAGTAAATAATGTTTTGGGATATTAATTATGATTAATGATAGTAATTTTCTAAAAATTTATTTTCTTGCCTTTTGTGTAGTTTAAAATTCCAGCAAGGTCTGCTAGTAGATTTCTTAGCTTTCCCACAAAAATTTATAGATCTTCTTCAGCAGTGTGCTCAAGAACATACCAAAGAAACCCCAAGGTAAGTTGCATAAAAATACTACATAATTAAACTTTGAAGATACACTCTTTCCAAGACAAGTTGGGCCAGGCATGGCGGTGCACTCCTGTAATCCCAGTACTCAGGAGGCTGAGCAAGTTTGAGGCCAAGATGAACTATGTAGTGAAACCCTGTCTCAGAAACACACATACAAAAAAGACAGGTTGATCACAAAACAATTTTTTTTGTTTATTTTTAAAACTGGGGGGTCGGGGAGATAGCTCAGTAGAATAAGCGCTTGCCTGGCAAGCATAGGGTCCTGAGTTCAATCCCCGGTACCGCAAAAAAACGAAAGACTGGGATTAGTGATTGTTATTGAAATCATTTATTTCATTAGGAACTACAAAATAATGCTTTTTAAAATCTACATTTTTTTTTCCCCTCTCTCTTAGGTGTAATTCTTTCACTTCATGAACTAGGGCTATTTGATAGATCTGAAAGTCCGTAATGGTTAAGATAAATGCTTTAATATATTCATTATGAACCCAAAGACTTTAATATATTCATCGTTTCCACATGTCTAGTTCCCATTCACCTTTTGTTACCAGTGGGAGTCCTTTCACATGAACTTGTATGATTTCAGTATATTCCCTTTCTTCATCTTTTTAAGTAGAAGAGCTTGTGACTCAGTGGGAAAATTTCACTTGTCTCCTAAGTGTGCAGTAATGTGACATTTTCTTTTCAAAGGTTTTTGCTACAGTTAGTTTCTCCAGCAGCTATTTTGGATAACTCACCTGCATCTTTAAATGTGGTAGAGACAAACCCTTTTAAGCATCTTATACACCTCTCACTAAAACTTTTACCTGGAAATGATGTGGAGATAAAGAAATTTCTGGCAGGCTGCTTAAAATGTAGCAAGGTAAGAATTAAATTTAAGTTATTCTTTTAAACTAGGTACCAAAGTATTTTGATAAATTACTAAAGAACTATATTGTCATTATTTCTTATTTTCTGAAGTATATAATGAACTTAATTTTTTTTTTTTTTTTTCATTTAGTTGAGGTATAAGTATAGAAATGGATCTGGCATTGAGAACTTAGATTTTACTAACTTTCTGTTACCTCAAGCAGGCCACCTAAACTCTTGTGTCATGAGTTCATTAGTTGGCATATGTGTATGGAAGTTATCTTCCCTGACCAGCTCATAAAAGTATCTTGAATATTAGAAAGTGCTATGTAAAATACATGATACAAGGGAAAAGCATTGTGTTGGCATTTGAAAGATTTTAGAAAGCACAAGAGCCTGAGTTCAGTCCCCAGTTCTGCCAAAAAAATTTTTTAGAAAAATTTTCAGTTAAGTGCTAATCTGCATTGTTAATACTAATGATACACAAATCATGTGGAGGTCCTTTTTGCCACTTTGTCTGCTAGTTAAATTACCTTCATGTGATGCTTTTTCTTTTAAGATGCAGATTCTGATGTATAAAGTTGGAGATTTTTCTTGTCCAATAAGCTCTTAGGATGATAGTAGTGCTATATTTTGTTATACTTTGAATAATATAGCTACAGATGATTGAATTGTAAATTGTATAATTTTTATTTTTATAACTAGGAAGAAAAATTATTGTTGACACAATCACTAGATGATGTTACCAGGCAATTGAACCTTACCAAAAAGGTAATTCTTATTTCATTTTATCTTTGTAAGTCATCCAGACAGTGGCTCTGAATTAGTTGCTGAACTAATTTCAAGCTTTTGTGTATTTCTTTCAGAGTATGCTACCATTAAATTTTCCTTCCTTTTTGCCACTTTGTCTGCCAGTTAAATTACCTTCATGTGATGCTTTTTCTTTTAATGTTTGATTCCATCTAAACATTTCTTTCATCTTCAATACATGACACATGTTCTCTAAGTCTTCATTAGGATAATGTTTAGCATCTATGTGTTAGTTCTCTTCTCCCATTATATTAGGCTATTTCTCTGGTTTAAAATTGCTTTTTTAGTTTCTGTTTTCTAAAACATTTTCCTCTGTTATAATTGAAATTAATTTCCCAGATGAGTTTAGTATTATTTTATTTGTAGCTACTACATTTTACCCCAGTTCCTTGGTTTTGAAGGCCAGAATGTATGATTAGCTAGATAACTTGAGACAAAAAAAATGCTCCTACACAGTGTGGCCTTCTTGGATCATATCATTGTGTTTTATAAATAAAAAGTAAGCTTCTCTTAAAACTGACTTGCTCTACCTAAGTTATCTTACTTTTTAATGCCAGAGGAAAGGATTTGGAGGTGAAGAGATATTTATAATTAATAGCTTCAAGATAGTTATGCTTGACCTGTGAGCCATTTTATCTATAATATTGTTTTTATTCTAACCATTTTTCATATTGAAAAACATCTATATGGACTTTGCATATGTCTGAAAAGTGAAATCTTGTTTTCTTTAGTATTACCTTTACAAGTATCTCTGTGTACTGGTTAGAAATGTAATAGCTTCAAGAGAATATTTTAATGTTTTGTTCCAAATTGCAGACATTATCTGAAAAAATACAAGAATTAGATAAGTTACGGAATGAATGGACATCACATACAGCCTCCTTGACAAATAAGCATTCTCAGGAACTGACCAATGAGAAGGAAAAAGCATTACAGGTGAGCTCATATAAGGTAACTAAAAAAAGATTTCATTGCAGTTGGTCATTTTGTTACTGTTATGATTTGTGTCTGTATGTCCCCCATAAAGCCTCTTGCAGGCTTAGGTTTTTTTTCAGAGGTGGCAGAATGTAGAGCCTGTGATAGATTCACAGTGCTATTGCTGGGATTATGAGTGTGAGTGCCACTGGATGTAGCACTCACACTCATAATCCCACAATAGAGGGACCAAAAGAGCTTTTCTGTCCCTCCCTCTCTCTCTCTCTCTTTCTCCCTTTTTCTCTCTCCCCTCTGCCTGTCCCTCTCTCTTCCTCCCTGTCTCTTTTCTTTCTCCCTCTTCCTCTCTCTCCTTTTCTTCTCTCTCCCTCTCTCTCCTTACCTTCTTTAACTTTGGGTGTCAGGTATTTTGTCTCAACAAGGAGAAAGTAAGACAATTATAAAAGTAATAATGCTTGCTTTAAAATTTTCAAACATAGACATGTGTAAAAGTTGAAAGTTTATCTTCTATAAGCATTTGATATGATTTTTCACACTTCTGTATATAAATATGCAATTTATAGATCAATTATAATATAGCAGTATATATTATCTGTAGATGTACAAGGCATGGTTGTTATATATGGTGAATGTATAAATTTAAAACAATGAAAGACTCATTACCATTAATTCCTTCAAAATACTCCCCCTTATTTTTGCTACCTTTGCAGTTTTGGAAGTCCTTTTTTGTTGTTGTTGTTGTTGTTATTATTATTGCTTTTTTGGTTTTGTGAGACCAGGTCTCACTCTGTAGTTTAGGCTGGTCTTAAAGTCTTTTTCTTTTTGTGGGGAGCTCAGCCTGCCCTGGGGGCAGCAGTATGTGGTGCAGGAGGTCTAACTGAGGTCCCTGTGCTTTGCCTAAGCTTGCCTAAGGAGGCACTTTAGATCACTGAGCTGTCTCACTGGCCTGATCTTAAGGTTTTGAACTCACTATGTAATATAAGCTGGTCTTGAACAAATGGCAGTCTTCCTACCTCAGCCTCTTGAGTGCTAGGGTTATAGGCATGCGCCATCATACCCAGCTGTATCTTGTTTCTTGATCTATTCTACCTGCCTGTATCTTTTGATTGTTGTTACCTTGTAAATTGATGGTTGTAACTGGTATGTATTGACTTACATATCATGTCATGTTATGTTACTTGCTTGTTGGTTCCCTTTCTTTCCTCTGTTTAATTGCTTGCTTTGCCTTGTGGATTCATTCTGTTGGAGTTCACAGAGTTTTAGTCTTCATTATCTCTTTCTAGAATGTCCTTCACAACATTTTGGAGTGCTCCTTTGGTGGTCATAAATTTCCCCAGTGTTCTTTGTTGTGAAAGTATCTTATTTCTGTATCTATTTTTAAAGACAGTTCCATGAGGTATATCACTGGAGATACATTATTTTATTTTAGGGTTTATAATACTTTTTTTTATTGAAGTACAAATATCAGTGAGACACCTTAACAGGATGGATTCGATAAAATTAATATATTGCAAACTGTTTTCATAATGTTTTGGTATGGGTTTATGATACTTTAAGTTCTCCTTACTTGACTTGAGTGTTTGTGTTTAGGAGTCTGCTGTGATTCTCACAGGCTTTCCTTTACATGTGATTTGTTTTTTTTCTCTTAACAGTTTTAATATTCTATTCTTGTGTTGGATTTCTGGAATCTTCACTGTTGTGTGCCTTTGTTTTGATTGTAGTTCACTGAAGTTCTGTATCTTATCTGTAGCGTATTTTTTCCCCATGCTTGAGAAGCTTTCTACCATTACTTTTGTGAACAGGTTTTTATGTCCTTTGCACCATCACCTGCTTTTTCATTGCTTCTGATCTATATTAACGTTATTCTTCTTTGCATCACTTACCAGCTGCTGGATTGAATTTTTGTGGTCCCTTGCTAGTTTTAAGAAATGTTTTCATGATAGTTCACTGCAATCCTGTCTTCTGCTGTGTATACTTTCAGTGAAATTTTTAATCTTCTAGATATCTTAATCTGTTATGGATTCCAGTTTTTCCCTATTTCTATCCTTTTCCTAAGCTCCTCTTTTTTTTTTTTTTTTAATCTGTATCTGCTGTAGAGTTACTAAGCACATCTTTCTTATGGTCACCATCTCTGTTGTTATCTGAGAAATTATTATTATTTTATTTTTCTAGAGCCTCTTTGATTTGCTTTGTTATTTAATTCCAGTGTTACCACTTTGGAGAGTCCAGGTGGGTGGGGATTGGATTGCTTTACTTCACTGCCCCCTGGGCTTGCCTGTGGTGAACTTAGAAGTCTGGGGCTGCAGTTTGCTTAATTAAGTATCTTCTGATTTTTTTGTTATTGTTCTTAAGGTTAATTCCCTGGTTAATGCATATAAATTATTGGTGGTAAGTAGCTTTATTGCTAGAATTTAGCACCTTAGGAAATGACTACTTCTACTTCTCAGAGGTGCCTTCCAGGTGTAGGTGGCTTTTAAGTTTTGAGTCTATTGTAAAATTCTACCCCTTCGATTTATTGGAGGTAAGAAATTGTTGCCTAGTTGGCTTGGTTCTTTGGCACTAACCTATAGTATTATTTATGAGCCTTAGGCAGTCTTAGGCTTGGCACACTAGGAAAAACAACTAATTAGACCAAGTATGTTGCCTTGGATGAAGTACTATAATCAGCAGTAATCATAGCATGAAACACAGCTTAGAAAATGACAAACTGTTGTAACTATTAGTTTGCCACCGTTAGTGTATTAACTAGATTTGTGGTTATGTAACAAAACCTAAAATAAACTAGAATATTGTATATGGTAAATATACCCTCAATAAGGGGATTTTACCCTCGGGAGAAAATGTAAAAGATAAAAAATTTTAGAAATAGAGAAATAGAAGAAGAGGAAAAGATTAGAAATAAGCCTGGAGAAGGGGCCAGAGAGATAGCTTAGTTGAATAAGTGCTGTGGCCCTGAGTTCAATCCCTAGTACTGCAAAAGAAAGAAAGAAAGAAAGAAAGAAAGAAAGAAAGAAAGAAAGAAAGAAAGAAAGAAAGAAAGAAAGAAAGAAAGAAAGAAAAGCAAGCAAGCTGGAGAACAAAGGAGAATTATGTGAACTTTGGGAAACTAGTGAAAAGGACAGGAGGGAAAGAGAAGAAAAAATAAAATCAAAAGCGGAAAAGAACAGTAAAATACTAGAAACAATGTTTACACTCATAAAAACAAAAACCATCAAGAAAAAAGAAAACAAGAAAAAGGATGAAAAAAACATTAAAAGAAAGTCCACTTTAATGAGTATCTGTACTGTTACTAGCAGACAGTTGTAGAGCTTAGATTTGTGTTAATCGCAGCAAGCTAACCACAGATTCATGACAGTATAGTGGATACTCCCAGTGACCCTGCACCTTTAGTTTCACTAAAGTTCAGGTGAGTTTCTGGCTGTGAGCCTGGACCTGTTTTGTTCATCCTACAGCAGTCTCAGTGCCTCTGGTGGCCTTGAATTCAACTGTTTGACCTCCTGTCAACTTGAACTCAGTTCCACCTAATGCTGACACTAGGAGCTGGTAGATGGAGCCAGCCCACAGCTGTTCTGAACTCTGAGCTCAGTTGGTCCCTCTCCAAGGTGGATGAATACTGGCCAGTGGGGGTAGGGGACATCTGAACCTAAACTCACCAGCCCCTATAGTCTGCTGTGTCCACTGCTGTGTTCCACTGGTGCATTTTCTGTGGGGGTCTCTGGAGTGGTCAGTAGGCACCATGCATCTGCAGGTGTTAGCCACCGCTCCCCTATGTTGAGTTAGGACTTGGAGAAAATGATGCTTTCCACCTCCTGCTTTGTTGAAGTCTATCTCTTCACTCTCCCCATTGGCTTCAGTTTTCATTTCAGAGTCTTGCAGAATCAGAGAAACCCACTTTCCTCCTCTTCGTGTTGCTACATTCCAGTATCTGGGCACCAAATCTCTTTTGTAACTTTTAAATTAAAACCGATATAGAATATTCTGTTAAAATATATTGCTTCTACATATTCTTTTGTGATTGTTATTTCCCTATAATTCTGAAACTGCTTCTCTAAAAAGATTGTTTCTTCTTCTATTTTTTGAAAAAATTCAAATGATATAGAAGGAAGTAGCAGAAAATTTAAGTTTTAAATCTTTTTCATCTGTTTGTTTTAAAGAAAATTTCCTAACTTCTAGCAGTTCCCAGAACAACACCATTTGTTTTTATTCCCCTTTACTATTGTCTTTGAAACGGATTAAACTTAGAGACAGTTATACTTAGCATTTTTACAGCTCAATACAGTTTTTTTCTTGTTTGTTCTTGTCAAGATTGCTTTTCATTTTTATATAGACGACTTCTTATTTTCCTCCTTTGCCTATTTGTTCCTTTCCAGTTTTCCAAAACTTAGGGACTTTTTAAAGTAGTGTTACAAAATTCTCAGAATATGTTATGAAGGGCCAGGGAAATGGTTCAGTAGAATAAGTGCTTCCAGGGGCTGGGGAGATGGCTCAGTAGAATAAGCACTTTCCTGGCAAATGCAAGGGCCTGAGTTTGATCCCCAGTTCCACAAAAAAAACGAAAGAATAAGTGCTTCCTTGGCAAGTGCAAGGGCTTAAGTTTAATTCCCGGTTCTGCCAAAAAAAAAGAATATGTTATGAAAAAAATAGTGATAAGAATTTTGAGAGCAACTTTTCTGTAATACAGTTTTAGAAGTTGTTTTATATTGTCTTTTCTAGTATTCTTTAATCTGTAATTAGATTATAAGGAACTGTTCTGAATTTTGGATATATAGGTATATAAAAGGATTTAAAAAAATTTTTTTTGCAATATAGTTTTGTTTGTAATTTTGAAAACTGAAAACTATCCATATTTGGGGAGGGATTAAAGAAATTATAGATAGTCTTGGCATGTTGATATTTGTACATTATATGTGGGGCTTTTTTTTTTTTACAGTCTCTTTGTTTTTCCTTTTTTTTTTTTTGGTATTGGGACTCTGAGGACCTCACCCTTACCAGGGTGCACTGTGTCACTGAGCTGTATTCCCATACCTGTTTTTGCTTTTTGAAATAAGGTTTTGTTCTGTAATTAAGGCTTTTTTTAAACTCACTATGTAGCCTTGACAAGCCCCAAACTCATGGTGATCTTCCTACCTCACCCTTCAAAGCTGGGATTACCTATGTGCACTACTGTACCTGGTGACATTATGTATTTTTTAAAAAGTATTTTTTAACCACATGTTAAGTGAAATAAGCCCATCTCGGAAAGTCAGAATACTATTTTTTTTTTTTTTTTTTTTGGTGGAACCAGAGATTCTTAGGCCCTTGCACTTGACAGGGAAGCACTTATTCCACTGAACCATATCCCGGCCCCAAAGGTTTTTTTTTTCCCCCCCAAAGGGATTATTTTTGGTTCTATTTTTTTCTGTTTTCTTTTTTGGTATCAGGAATCGAATTCTGGGCCTCCCACTTGCTAGGCAAGTGCTGCACCAATGCGCTACATCCTTGGCCCACTTTTTTTAAATATATGCTCAGTCCAAAAAAATAAATTATAAATGACAGGAAACTATAAAGTAGTGGAACAGGATAAGGGGAGGAAGGAGAAAAACCGAGAAGTCATGGATATGAAAAATAGTCAAGTTATGGGCATATACCAATATGCCAAAAAGAATCTCATATTGTATTATTAATGTATGCTAATAAAAGTTTTTATTTAAAAAGGAGTTTTGAAATAATATGAGAAAGTCAAATCCCAAGAGAATAAAAGCATGATTAAATTATAAATAGCTTGATTTTTAATTTATTAAATTTAAATTTGTATGTTGCATATGCAGTGTAAATGACTGGAAAGGAATATTCCTAAATATTTAAGAATGACTTCTTGTATGGGATTATGTGTTATCTGTGATTTAAGAGCATGTATAGCCAGAATGATTGTGTATACGTGGAAGCATAGCACTGGGAAAGCTCAGACAGAGGATGGTGTTTAGAGCAGGTGTGATCCTAGCTCTGGGCTACCTGGTAAGACCATGTTTCAGAAAACCACACATACACACACATACGTGTGCACAAACACACACATGGTAGAATTGTAGAATTGCATTTGTTGACCTTACTTTCTCCAAATGAAATCCATTACTTAAAGTAGTGACCCCCCCCCCCTTTTTTTTTTTTTTGGTACCAAAGAATGATCTCAGGACCGTGAGCTTGCCAGGCAGGCACCTATGCTGCTGAGCTACCTTCCTGGTCTAAGTGACCCTTTTTGAAAGAGTAACTATTAAGAACCTGTGGTGGTTTTTTCTCCAGATCTTTCCATACTT